>OZ037995.1:2671779-2764279 GCA_964035705.1 Porites rus
GTATGAATATTTAAATAATAATAACTTGTTAACTGAATCACAATCTGGCTTTAGACCTATGTTTTCCACTGAAACAGCTTTACTTGAGGCTACGAATGAATGGCTATGGAATATTGACGACAGTCTCTTAAATGGTGTGATATTCCTGGACTTGAAAAAAGCTTTTGATACCATGGATCATGCTATCCTTCTGGGAAAGCTTAAACTCTATGGGGTCAGTTCTCAATCCCTTAACTGGTTACAGTCCTATCTATCTGGCCGAAAGCAACAAACGTTCATTGATGGAGTTCAATCTGATTTCTGTAATATAACATGTGGTATTCCACAGGGGTCTATTTTAGGCCCTCTCTTATTCACTATTTATATTAATGATCTCCCTTCATGTAATTTGTTTTCAAAACCCAGAATGTATGCAGATGATACTACCCTTACCACATCTGCAGAAGACCCATGTGTCCTTGAACATAAAATGAATTATGATATGAATTTAATCCAGTCATGGCTGTCAGCAAACAAATTAACTTTAAATGTTAAGAAGACTAAATACATGCTTATAGGGAGCCAATTTAAGTTATCCCAAATAAACAGTGACTTCACAGTCAAAGTCAATAATACACCCTTAGAAAGAGTAATTAAACATAAATCCCTTGGAGTTCAAATTGATGAATCTTTGAACTGGCGCCCACACATTCATACCATTTCAAAGAAAATATCCGCTGGTATAGCTATCTTAAGGCGTGTAAGTCATTTTATACCATTTGATACTAGAGTGAACATGTACAATGCACTGGTAATGCCATATTTTAATTACTGTGGTGCCGTTTGGGGTAATATCAATAAGGGACTAGCAGACAAACTTCAAAAGCTGCAGAATAGGGCTGCTAGAATTCTCACCTTTTCTAACTATGACGTTCGCTCAAGTGTTTTGTTGGATGAGCTTGGCTGGGAAAGGCTAGAATATGCAAGACTTAAACAGTTGGCTGTGACAATGTATAAAATCCATAATAATCTTTCCCCATCGTATCTGAGGCGGATCTTTACCAACACCTCAAATGTACATTCACACAATCTTAGAAATTCTGAGTTAAATTATTATGTCCCCAGACCCAAAACTGAGTCTGCAAAAAGGAGCCTACACTACAGAGGATCTGTTCTGTGGAACAAGATTCCCTCAGAGATTAGAAAACTGCCCAGTTTAAATGTTTTTAAAACTTCAATTCATGGGAAAGATTTGTCTAATGCACCATGACCCATTGTAACTCTTATTATCCATAATGTAAGTTTTTGTATTTTTAACATTATAGTCAATAGTTCCTTAGTCTTTTAGTCTTAGTATTTTAGTCTAGTTTTAAACACGATTCCTAGGAAGACCATGTAAAATGATACGATTTCGTGTATAAATAAAGATTGATGATGATGATGATGATGATGTTTTCTGACAAATACCCTACCGCCGGAACCGACAAAATGACAGATGCCAGACAAACAACCGGGGGGGGGGGGGGGGGTTGGCACCCTTGGAATCAAGTGACTGAGCCATCTTTTGTATGCGATATGTTTTTGACTACGGTGAGTACTGAATTCCATTCACTTCCTTACAAAGACTATGTTAAAAACTTAAGCATGCCCAAAGCTCACTTGGAAGCACATAACATTAAAATATATCTTACTGGTACTTGTTTCAGCGGGTCTTTAGTTTCACCAAAAAAATTAAATTATTTTTGGAATCCGAATTTCGTGTCCACTAAAACCCTTTAAAGTCGTCTAACTTAGGCACAAAATTGAGTAAATATTGAAGCGATATCATAGATTTTGGAAGTCGTTTGCTCTGAGATGTCCTATTGTCTCGAGTTTAGCACCACATCAAAATCTTATGCAGCACGCAAATGAATAGTCCAGTTTCGAATTCATCGCGGCCGCTGAAGAGAAGCACTGAAGACTCATTTATACCGGGTTAGCCTCGACCTAAGGGTTAATATATTCACAAACTCCAGTCAGAACAAGACCTGTGTACAACTGTTTCAATGTTTTAAACTCAAATTCAGGCACTTTGTCTCCGCTATTTTGTGAATATTTTACTTTAGGTCGAGGCTAACCCTGTATAAATGAGTCTTCAGTGCGTCTATTAGACGGCCGCTACGAATTCGAAACTGGACTATTTACTGCGCTTGTTTTTTCCCGAAAATATGGTAATGTTGTGATAACAGTGGCAATAGACTTATGAAGAGTTAACACCGTCACACAATACGGCTAAGTCATTGCTGGGTGCATGCCTGTTAAATGATTTAAAAGAAATACATTTTAAAAAAGTAAAGCGAATCAGAAAACATACGTTTCATACGTGATATACTAAAGAAGAGAAAACCCGTCAACTGCCTTCGGCTTTGGTCATTTGAGTGCATTAGCTCAATTATTGCAGCTTCTTGCACACAAATCTATTGTAAGACTCACATTTGACATCATTCCAGGAACCCGGAGGCTTGCTTGGTTCGTACTTGCGCGAAGTGAACATGTAGACGCAAGGTTTACTGGAGTCTCCTTGCCGTTCTTGAATGGAGTTCGGCCAGTACTTGAAGTATGGAACTACGTTATCAGACCATAGGAACTTGTTCACCTTTAGATTATACTTGAGTCCAATCCAAACCCGTTCGAGAAATGGCTCGCGCTTTTTAACAAGTTTCAATACGTACTCGTTTTCTTCGAAGCTGGTTATCTGCACTAGCTCTCCCTTCTGCTGTTCGCAGAAGTCTTGGGCGACTCTCCAGGGTTTGGGTTCTTTACTCACAAAGTAACAGTAGCTTTTAAAGTGCGACCAACCACTGGGACAACCTAAAAAAAATTTAGAACGCATGGTTGGCTAGCGTTATACTTAGTTATAATAGAGAGGAGAAGTGTCACGTCACGTTACCATGGTAACACTATTTCTGGATGACAGCAAAACCGACGACGGCAAGGAGAACGGCAAAAAACAATATGTTTACCAAAAAAACAACTGTGCACGTGCATCACGCTTTTTTGTACATTTCTTTACTTTATGGGGTAGGTGAACGCGCGCAGCAGAAAAATTGTCTTTTTGCAAACTTAGATAACGATAGATACGGTCCCAAAGAAAATTTCGCCAAAATTTGCGAAATTAAATGAAATTGAGTAAGATCGGTGAAGTTTGAAATAGTGCGAATAGAGTTTTACGTGACTTTATCGGTTTGTTGTTATCCAAACATTTTGCTACCATAGCAACGTGACGTCACTTCTCCCCTCCATACTAATAACTTAAAGGGGCATGTCACAAGGATTTCAATAATAATATTTATTATAAAAGTAAATTATAATTATCATAAAAAATCTCCCAGAATCCTTTGATACCGGTATTATTAGCAATACTACTGGACACTAGCTGTTGTCATTACCCAGCTCAATCGTCGATTTTCACATGTGCCTAATTTAAATCGAGAGGTAACTTCTTAGAGATGGAACGACTGAATCAACTAAATTCGGCAGTTTTAAATTAAATACGACTTTGTCGAATCTGCGACTGAAACAGTCCAAAATTCGCTTAGGTTCATTATTTCATCTAGAAGTCGCATTTCACATGTGCCGAATATAATGCATTAGTTGTAGAAACCCTTATCCATATTGGAGAAAAAAAAAATTTCTATAGACTGGTAATATTTACAACGGAGTTAAATTCGGCACCATCATATCCGACGTCTGAATCAACTGCCGTATTTAATTACTTTCATCGACAAAAGTAGGTGTTCGGCACTCATATAAATAAATTCCACGTTTAAAAGGGACCTAACATGACATAAGTTTCAGCTTAGTGGTTTCCAGGCTGTTATTAAGTTGTTGTTTTCTTTTCAGTAAGAGCAAATCGCTTTGTAAATCCATTTTATTAATCGGCTTTTTTTGTGACTTAAGAATCAGCTGTAATGGTTGATTTTACTTTGATTCTCTTTGACATGATTTGTGTGTCACTGGACTTGATTTGTATATCAAAAAGAGCGATCGATTTTCATCCATCCATTTCAATAAAAGCAAATTGAATCAGTTCTCACTATAGAAGACAACCTCGAACCGTGACTTCGTAGTATAATTATGCGACACCGAAGAAAGACGAAAAAGCTAACCCTTTTTGGTCAAATTATTTTAAGGGTTAAACTCGAAGCTTTATATAGAGTAAAATAATTATAATTTACTATTACCGGTCATCTATGCATCCAAGAAATTTTGGTTGTGACGTAATCGTCCGCCCGTCCGTCCGTACGTACATACGTCCGCCCTTTCATGTTAGCTGAGGTGAAATTTTTCATTTCAAGCATCCCGCTTGTTTCGGCGGTAAATCACCACCCAGACTTTTTAGAGAGAGAGAAAATCAACAACAGCAAAAAAGCCGAGTCTTTCTTTCGACTAAATTTGAATGTCTAAATTAATGGGATAACAGGGGAAGAGCTAAAGTGAGAAATAAAATAAAAAAAAACAACGGAGACCAATTTCGTTGGAAGTAAAAACAAAAATTATATAGCGGCGGTGAGAAAATGAGAAAAGCTAGCGGCTTCCAAGGTGAAATAAGATGCAGTGAAAAAACAGTGATAGGGAACACAAACATTTCCTCCATAAAACGTGTAACTAGGAAGTTATACAATGCAATTTATACCTGGATTTTTGAAAACCGGGTTAGCAAAAATATATACTCATTCTACTACTTGGCAATTTAAAACATTAAAACTCGTTCAAAGCCTTTATCTGACACCGGGCAGTACGTTAATGGTCCCTAGAAGCATTCCAACAAGTCCAAATTTAAAATGACGCAAATTTTAGAACATTTATTCAGTAAACTGACTTCGCAAAGTTTCAAACCGGTGTCATTTCAGTCTAGAAATTTTTAGGTTGAGTGAGCTGCAGCGAAAGAGTGCCTGGTTAAGGCTTACATAACATAATAGTTAGCAAAACACTACGTTTTTCGCGGTCCGATAAACAATAGGATTCCGCATGGAATATACAACAAACTGAATGAAACATAGTGCACAAATTATTACCTTCTTATCTGCAAAAACCGGCCTATGGTGCAATGCCATTAGAGCCCGCTGAAACTAGACCTAGATCCAATTTTCCTGAGTCGAGAGTTACTTTTCTAAGGTTCAATCAGCTAAGCTAAACACCAACGAAACAATATAAATGGCTGCAGAATATTTTGGCGAAACTGCATTTCAACCACCCGATCACATACCTGTCAACACCACGCGGAAATCACACAATCACACACTTTCGTGGCACTTATAAGACTATCCACAACCACGCATCGAATAACTCGGAAAAACCCAGCCTATTGCAACAGGAGGGCATTTTGTATGCGCATGCGTCAATATGGACTGTTGAAGTGCCACAGAGGCATTTGTTGTGAATTGTTTACGTTCAGTACCAGCATTTGCAGGCTGTTTTCTGGAGCTGAATGACGTGTATTGGGTGCTACGTTCCGCAAGCATGTTCTTTAGGGTATCGAGGTATTTCTATGATGAAAGTGAGTTTATTGTAGACTCGCTGTCGCCCTTGAGAGGACAGTCTTTTCTTTCGTAAAACAGCACATCGAAGACAAGATGGCGGCTGAAGGTTCTTACCACCTAACATTTCGCGCACATTTTTTGAGCAGGAGGAAAAGGTCAGTATGATAGTTTTTTATCAAACAATTATCCTATAGATGCTTAATTCTTCTCAATAGATAACTCTAAAATCGAACTTAATCGTTTCAGGACTACAGTGGTTAATTAAGTGTCCATTCTGGCGTGAAACTGTTTTTCACCCTTTCTCCGGCTTGTTTATCGCGAAATCTTGCCTTTCTCCCCAGATTAAGTTAATGATTAATGAAACTAAGAATACTTCCGCGAATGAAAGGCGCTTTGATGAAGGCTGTGAAAAATCGCCTTCTGCAGTAATTTAAGCTTTCTTCTCCGGTACGTCTTCGTTGAGAAATAAAATACACGTACTTCAACTATAAATTTAAATCAATATAATGATGCCAGTAAGATTGTGTTTTGAAAATAAGAATATTCTATCATTTAGTTATACAAAGGAAAAAATTACAGCAATCGGTTTGAATTCTGATTTTTTCAACCTTATTTTGATGGTACACTGTTTGTTTACATTTCATTATGCGAATAAATATAACATTTTGGCGTTTTAAAGAAAATCTAGCCTAACTCCCCAACCCCAAAATAGCACGAAATGAAACGTTATCAATACACCTTTTAAATAAATCCTGGCTTCTGTTGCAAAAAAATCGCATTTATTCCTAAATTATACCATTTTGTGGATACTACATTTGTTAATATGCTAATTTGTGAGACATTTCATTCACGAAGGATGTTGACTGAGACCAGCTTCTCCTCTGTATTGAACCACATTCTTGTTTAATGCATCGGTTTCTGCTTGATAATTCTTCCATGATGTACAACTTACATAAGGGGTTCATCTGGATACAGAAAAAAGCGCTCAAAAGAAACATTTATTTAATAACAGACAAATTCATCCATCCATTTGTGTCATGTTTGTTGTCGCATCCCAGCTCATTTGGGTCCTTTAGCAGAAGTATTTATTTTTTGAGGAAACAGCATTATATGCACCCCTTTAACAAACTTCCTGTCTTATGTTTAAACAGGCTTTGAAGGTGAACAACATCGTCAGTTAGATTTATGGAGTGATGGCTATTCTCTGTTTTGAATGGATCACTACTATCATAAAATATAAATTAATAACAAGAAACGATTGCGGAACACAGGAGCTGTTACTCAAGAGTCGCTTCAAAATAGTAGCTTAGGAAAAATCTCTGTATCTTTAGAGTTAAAGAAAAATAAAAGTACTGTTCGTTTTTTTCGGAGTAATTGTGCATTCGTTTTGTCTGCAATTGAGCTTATGAAATGCTCAAGTGATTATGTACTACATAATCACTTGTCATTGTTTCTGTCTCAAACTCGATCTATTCTGTATTCCCTATTGAATATTTTTGATAAATTTTTCCGCGAAACTGTAAAAACCCCATAGAGTTCATGTTTTCGTGGCATATATAAACGCGTGTTTCCGCGATCAGTTTAACATGAGACATCGCGCTAATAAATAAACCTCGCGTGGTAATTTTTTTTTCGCTTTATGTCTTAAAGCAGCTGAACATTGCTACGATGCATTTCTTCCCTGATAAGTAAAAACACGAGTTTGGAAATCAAACCATAGAAATGCATTGCTTTGCCAGTGAAAATCAGACTTATAGGGGAACATGACTTTTTGGTGTTGAGTCTTGAAAGTCTTTAAAAGGCCAAGAAACCCTACTGCTGAAAAATCTACAAGTGAAAACCGGCGTAGAAAACGTCCGATTTTTGTCATGGAGCATATTTTTTGTAGGAAAGTACGGTATTCAAAGCACTAACGAAATGGCTTTTAAAAGGACTGCATGCGCATGCAAAATGCCCTCCTGTTGCCTATTGCCAGATTCACAGCGGTCAAACGAGTGAAACTTGCAAAAGTTAAGCGAAATACTTCAAAGTTAAGGTTGCTACTTTCACTATCGAAAGTTTAGGGTATTACCAACATCCTGTTAGTTTACTAAACTTTTTAAAAGTTTACTAAAAAAGTTCTAAGTGATTGAAAACCGATGCTGACGTTATTATCGGCGCCATTTTCAAACATGACTCTCTTTTAGCGCGAAGCGTTTTCAGCGAAAAAAGCTCAAAATTTTGAGAAAAATGGAAAGATAGTTATGTTGACTAACTGATTTATACATCTTTGCCCATTTTTCTCTAACTGGTAAATGAAACCCAGCAATAAAAAACAAAAATAACGATTTAGACGTTTGACCGCGGTGGTATTGCCAGATAAACACCTCTAGACTTTTCTCTTACACTCGTCTTACTCAAGTTCCCGGATGTAAAGTCACACGGTCGGCGGATCACCTTAGTCTTGTTTTCACACCAGATAAGACTATCCACAACCACGCATAATCTTCTCACGTTTAACATAAGCGAAATATCGTCGAATAACTTTGGAAAAACCCAGCCTACTGGCAGATAAAAACCTTTGGACTTTTCTCTTAAACCCATCCATCTCTCCATCCATCCCGGATGTCTTCATCAGCAATGACTTGCTTCAGTGTTGTCAGGTGAGTTATGAGCATTTAATTACAGGACAACGAGTAAAACTTTTACTACACGTCAATATTTGCTTAAAAAAGTACAAATATTTTTCTTTTTTTTGGGGGGGGGGGGGGGGGCACGAATTTGTCCTCCATGACACAAACGTCTGTGAAATTCATCGACTTTGCGGAGTAGTATCTTCGTTAGTTTTCAATAGATGGCTTTCAAACTTAGCAACTTTACTGATTTTAAAACGTTCTTTTAAGCCATGTTGACGGATTTTTCTTAACTGATTCCAGACAAAAGTTGAAAAACCCGTGGAAGGGTCAATTAAACCATAGAACTATTCTGGAGGACGCTATGGCTTCTTCAGTGGGCCCTTTGGAGGTTGCGAGGAAACTGGGAAAAAATAGTCACAATCTGCTCCCTGACACAACACCGATCTGCTTCAAGCACAACTTCAACATGGTCAGTTTTAAACGACGTTTTCCAGTTAATGTGCGCCAGGAGCACTACTCGTTTAGTTTTTGATGCAACAAGAATAAGGCGGAGTAACACACAGGAAGAAACAAACCTGTACAAAGACAAAGTTCATTCTGTGTATAACCTTCACTGCATCTACAGCTATAGGATCCTTTGGTATTTAAGCAGTCCGTGAGTCATACGGTCGGCGGACCACCTTAGCCTTGTTTTCACACCAGAAAAACGTCTTGGCCCGGGTCTAAGTTCAGCGGCAATTTTGCTCTCACCTAATTCATTTGACTCCTAAGAGCCTGTTCGCGGGGCCAAAGACTTAAAGGTCACTTAGCGAACAATATCGTACCTTTCTGTCTCAGCCCGGATCAGGGTGATTGATTCGTTTAAATCTAAATCAGTAAATGTCTGATATGCAAAGGGCAGTAAAGTCGTTTAGTTAAATGAAACGAGAATATAATGCGATATTGGACGATGTAGATTCTGCGAATAGTAATATCTTTGTCCAATCTCAGGGCTTTACATGATGCTCTCCGGGAAACTTTTCTCAAGGTGACCAATATCTAACAGCAAACTGCTAAACGGCATCGAAACAAGCTTTTAGGCGCGCACTGATTTCACTGAAATAACTGTCACTTGTGTGAAAGAGAGAATACGATGGCTATAGTTACTAACCTGAGATCAGGCCCATTTTTAGCGGTTCTCATACATTCTCTCTAACGGCCAGCGCCAAAATTGGGCCTGATACAAACTCTCTCACATTTGTGCTCGTTACGGCCAGATTTTGGGTGTAACGCTGATTGGCTGTTAGAACAATGCCACAAGATCTGATGGGCTGTCGGAAACGCCGGAAGTTGAAAGCGCTTATGCCTCGCGTGGTTGTTTTCGTGAATGATCCGTCTCCGGCGGAGAAAAGGATCGATTTTGCTGTCTTTTTATTTTTTTATGGTCTTATGGTAGGAAAATATGCCTTAATATGTGCCATGGAAATTCAGAAAATTCATATGGTTGTTCATACATTCTCTGGATTTGCTTTATTTACGAAACCAATGTGAGTGTATCGTAGAGTTGAATCCCTCTGCAAGTTGTTGACCGCTAAGGCCATCCCTATAAAATGTTTCGTTTCCCATCGCCCTACCTCTCGTGAAGGTGGGTCGGTCGGTCGGGCAAAAAAAAAAAAAAAAGAACGAACACATGATTGCATATTAAATCTCACGTTTAGTCTGCAAGATATAATCAGATGGTAAAAGATGTATATTAACAGGACTATCAAATGTCTAAAAAGGCTACAAAATTTTATGGGGATGGCCTAACAAGGTGCCTTTTGATTTACCAACAAACGAGTGCAAATCAAAATACTGTCCATCTTAAAACTGGTTTCATTTGAAAGTTTAGCCGGGAATGACTTCTCCGAGCGAGGTACGCAAGTGGAGGCTCACTGCGAAAGAAACCTAAATCGCCAACTGTGAAGTATTAGACGAAAAATATCGCATCGCCTTTCAAGGAATTTTCAGTGTGTAGGCATTATGATAAAAGCTGGTGGCTTAAGGTAACAGACTGGTTGTTAATTGCCTTCGCTTTTTGTAAAAAATATACCTGGAAACCTGGAGTCCTTGCTCGTTGGCTGTTTGCTTTTGTTTTTAAAGATTTATGAACTGAAAATCGGGGGAAATTGCCGAGGAAATATTAAGGCAACAGAAAAATAGAAATCTCAGTATTGTAAATTCGAGAGCGCCTAGCCAAAATAATAAAACTAGTAGGACATCGTGTCGCCGTCTTTTCGAAAACTTTTTACCTTCTACGCAAACAGAAATGGGCGTCGATAAAACCCGGAACACGGAACATTCCGGACAGTCCGGAACATCCCCGAACATCCCGGAAAATGAAAAAATAAAAATAATTTTCATAAAAAAATTTTATAATAATAATAAAATAATAATAATAATAATAATTTTTGTAAAAATTAATAATAACGTAAAATAACAAAAAAAGAAACGAAAACTAAAGAAATAAAGAAAGAGAAACTCGTATTATCTCCGAGCATGAGAAAACAATATTTTGTCGCAAATTATTTGTTGGGCGAGTGAGGGTCCATGCAAAGGACAGAAATGACTGAAGGCTTGTTTCTAAATTCAAAATATATTAAAATGGGTTGCGAGGAGGGGGGTTTTTAAGCTTTCCTCACATAGCCACCTCTTGTAAATGTTTGTCATACGGTTTAACGGTTATTCATTTACCCGTAAGAAGAGCTTAGGGGCTCGTTGCTTTGGACTTGGATAAGATTCACATTCGCCGTGAATAGTTGCAGTGGCAGTGGTAGCGCAGCGGTAGTTTCTAACTGTTATCAGTTAGCCTGAATTTAGACCGTCTTCCGAGTCGCAAGTGAAGTTTGCGACTCGGGGAGATGGCTGAAATATCAGGCTGACTATAAACAGTATGGAAACTACTACGAATATGAGTATTGTCCACTAAAATCCAAAGACAGGAGCCCCTAAGCTCCTCTTAAGTTCACAGAGCCTAGTCTGTAAGTAATTCATGTCAGCCTCAAGAAAGCAAAGCACCTCAGGTAAGAAAATGTCGGTTATACATAAGGACCAACTTGGCTTGACATGAAATACTGCACCGACATTTCAGACCATCGCAGAGCCGTAAATGGATAACCGCCAAATGATTAACTCACGGCAAACAATTAAAAGAGGTAGCTGTGTGCGGAACGGCTTGAAAACCACCCTCCTCAGTCCTCGCGACCCATTTTAATATATATTTGAATTTAGAAGCAAGCCTTTACTCGATCATTACTGTCATTCGCATAAACCCTTACTCGCCCAACAAATTAATCGCAACAAAATATTGTTTTCTCATACTCGGAGATGATACCAGTTTCTTTTTCTTAATTTTTTTTGGTTATCTTACGTTATTATTAATTTTTACAAAAACTATTTTATTTTTAATTTTTTTTTTTCCATGAAAATTATTTTTATTTTTTCATGTTGCGGGATGTTCTGGCATGTTCCGGCATGTTCCGGAATGTTCCGTGTTCCGGGTTTTATCAACGCCCCTTTGAATCTTGTGAGACGTTACTAGATTTTAGTGAACAAGATTTTATTTTGGAAACAGTAATGCGAAGCTATTCTCGGCGACTAGACTCTCCTAAATTAAATCCTTACTTTGATTTGCGTCAGATAACAAAGTTGACTACTCATCCCACATAATTAAAAAAAAACAATCTTGAGTTCCCCAGAATAAAATAATGACCCAATAATGGAACTACAACTTTTATGGAAGGGGCTGTTTTGATTCCCGTGATCATGGACATTCACACAGACTTCCTATGCCCGTTTCAGACCCCAGACATGACACTGACACGACGGAACCAAATCCTCCGAGACTGATATATTTAGCAAGGTGCAACACAAAAACACACAAACAAAGACGGACGGCTCCTTTCCTTTCTATTCACCTTTGACCCGGACACGTAACAAACGTATACTGTAATATTCAGTGAATTTAGCTGAAAAATAGTGTTTTCAAAAATAACAAGTCTCATTAGCAAACCTTTAAGTGTCTTCGATAAATTAGGCTTAGGCTCGAAATAAAGGGGGGAACAGGGTTTCAGCACAAAGAGTGGAAAAAAAATGCAACGTCACAGTGGATGCCCAAATCAAATCACAGCAGCGATCGCCATCCTCAACCAGGCGGAAAAGAAAGGGAGACTGTAAAATAACTTGAAACTCCTCTTGCGACTCGAGGAGACGTCACGTCTGAAATATCAGGCTGACTGTTAACAGTATACAAACTACTACGAATGTGAGTATTGTCCACTAAAATCCAAAGACAGGAGCCCCTAAGCTCTTCTTAAGTTCACAGAGCCAAGTCTCACTAGTTTGTAAGTAATTCATGTCAACCTCAAGAAACAAAGCACCTCAAGTAAGCAAATGTCGGTTACATATAAGGAGACTATATGCTGGCTTCACATGAGTCACTTACCGACTTGGCTTGACATGAAATACTGCACCGACATTTCAGACCATCGCAGAGCCGTAAATGGATAACCGCCAAATGATTAACTCACGGCAAACAATTAAAAGAGGTAGCTGTGTGCGGAACGGCTTGAAAGCCACCCTCCTATTTTTTCATGTTCCGGGATGTTCCGGAATGTTCCGGCATGTTCCAGAATCGAATGTTCCGTGTTCCGGGTTTTACCGACGCCCAACAGAAATAACCTTCGAGATTTCCCTTAATCTGGCAAGAAGTTAAATGTGATTGTGCTGACTGTTTTATTTTTAGCTGAAAAAATTAACAGATAAAAGCTATTTTTTTAAGTCAGCCAGTCTGCATTTTTTCCACGCGTGAAAAAATTTGCATACTAGAAAAACAAGTAACGGAAGTAATTTTGGTTGGCTGATTCGGTAAATGTCAATCAATCAAAAAAGTTGGCGGCAGACGTTTCATAGAAGGTTTGTATCAGGATCTCTTTTCGTTTCGCCATGCCCGCCGGAATGTAATTTTCAAAGCGAAACGAAAATAGAGCCTGATCTCAGGTTAATAGTTACTGACTGAATTTTGTTGATGTTGGTAAATGTGGGTTAAAATCTGTAACGAATGGAAAAATGACCTTTTTATCCTGTGTTTTTGATGTGAAGGGACCTCATTATAGCTTTGCCAAATTGTTTTTTAACCTGATGGGGTAGATATTTTCTTCTTTATATACTTGATCTTTGCTCAAATTTCTGGTCAGTGAACAATTTCTGCGTATCCCAGGTAGCAACTCCAAAGGGGATAACCAACAATGCAATGGGTGGGATGAGCGCTACTGCGTAGAAGATACGTGTGATTTGTTATATATGTAACCTGTGTCAGTAGTACCGAGAAACTCTATATTCTATTCAAACGGGACATGGCAACACTTAACAAGCGTAACGAACTTATGTCAACTTGTAGGCACAAGCGGAAGTTCCTCCTTAAATTCAATCGCATTCCTAAGGGCTAATTATAAGTTTACATACACATATTGTTTCACGTTCGAATATTGTAACGGCTTAGATCATGTTGCTGATGCATATATATAAGCTCTAACGATACTTCAGTGTATATGGAATTTAACTGGTGAGTGGGTCAACGCTTTGTTGGCCTACGAAACAGTTTTGTATTAAAGTCCATATGAAACAAAATTGAGTGGAAAAGCTTTGTTATTACCGCTCCATAATTGTTGAGCACTATCCTGGATTGTCTGGATTTAGAAGTGTGGAACTCGCCTGTAGTTATATATATATAACAAAGCTTTTTACATATATAGCAAAGCTTTTCTACTCAATATCGTTTCATCTGGACTTTAATACAGAACTGTTTCGTAGGCCAACAAAGCGTTGACCCACTCAACAGTTAAACTCCATGCACACTGTCGAAGTATCGTTAAAGTTTATATACATCAGCAACATGATCTTCACCGAGGCCGTTACAATATTCGCACGTAAAAACAATATACTATCGTTTGTAAATTAAAAATTAAAACTTTAAATCTTATGATTGGTCCTTAAGGATGCGACTGAATTTAAGGAGGAACTTCCCCTTGTGCCTGCGGTTTATAAAAAATAGAATTTCTCAGTATTACATAGGTTACATCGTTTAGTGAGATTGGTATGGGATTCATTTTGATCTTTTAGCTGCCCTATGTGTTTCCTTAGCTCTGTATTATTTCTTTTACTCTCATGATTTTACTCTCATGATGATTTGATGATTTCACCATCTCGTCTTGAACTCAATAGCGGTGAGACCGTCGTATGTTTCTGAGTTTTCTGCAGTTGTTGTGGTGGTTTGGTAAACTACCTCTTTCTCTAAGCATCCTTCTTTTAAAGAACACTTGTTTGGTTCTCTGCAGTTGCAGGATTTGGAGAAACTGTTTCTTCTTCAGATTGCGTGCACTTTCTGCTTAGGATGTTTATGTTAGGTGACCCTGTGTAACTCTGCTTAAGATTATTCTTGTTTAATAACTTTCTGAATTTATAGCTAGGTGCATAGGACGCATTTCTCGATCAAATTTAGAAATTCTCTTCCTAGGTTGGTTTTCACGTCTCTACTAACTGGTGGGTTGAACCATATTTTGTTCCTCTGCCACTTTCCCTTTCTGCATGGTGGTTGATTCTGGTGAATACTGTTGTGGTGGGGTGAATTTTTAGGGTGTGCGAATAACCGCTTTTGCGCAATGCTTCCTGGTAGGGTGGTGCTGCTTCATTGAAGGCTTCCTCGTCTGATGAAATTTCAGACAGCCTTTTGATAATTGCCTCAGGGATGTTTTCTTATGCATGGGGGTTGGTTAGATTTACTGTGGACATAGAGCGGATTGGTTTTTGGCTTCGAATAAGGCTTGTATTTCTCTGTGGTTAGGTCTGGCGTTACGCCAAGGAAATTGACGACTGTTTTGTTTGCTTCAATGGTGACGCGCAGGTTGTGTTTGGCAAGCACTTTGCAGATTCTTTTTTTAATCTTTTCGATTTTTTTTTTTTTTTTTTGGGGGGGGGGGGGGTTGGTCAGGAACTGCTAAGCCATCATCTTTGACGCAAAGTCACTGATCTAGCACTGAACTTTCAATCTACATTGTTAATGGCTACTGCATAAAACTGACAATCTCTCCTAGATGAATGTGGTTTCCCAAAAGGGTCACTGATCACTTTGGTAACAATGTTAACTCTTTTCTCTTTGAAAGTAACTTTACCCTACCTTCGAATTTAACAGCTTGATTTACTTTCGTAGCCCACATTTCCAACTTCCCAGCCAATCGTTGCATCTTACGATGAAACGCTTTGCGTTCTTCTGTTCGATTTTCATCAGTGGCCTTTATTTCTTTTTTTAAATCCGCGATCATGTCTTGCATCTCATCAGTTTGATTTACATTCGTAGCCATTATGTCTTCTGTTAAATCCGTGGTTATCCATTCCCCCGTTAGATTTATTACTTCCTTTAACTTGTTCAGATGTTTCGTCTCATCAAAATCACGACCATCTTGACCACCTACGTAATTGATAAATGACAAATTGTAAACATTTTTTTTTTATTTTAATAAGTTTAAACTTAACTGACTCCACTAACAGTCAGATGCTCACCAGCAATATCTGGCATAATGCTACTACATGAGAAATTTCTGCAATTTGATTGGCTCAGAGCAGTGGCCTAATTTGAAATACCTACATGTGAAAATTACAAACCTTTTACGGGTTGCTAGTAATATAAACAAATAATAACATGATTTGTACGTGATATTTGGCATAAAAACCTCGAGTGATCTTTCGAAACTGACAAACGTAATTTCACGAGCGAAGCGCGCAGCAGAGTACAATGGGTAAGAAATGCATCCAAGAAATTTTGGTTGTGACGTAATCGTCCGCCCTTTCATGTTAGCTGAGGTGAAATTTTTCATTTCAAGCATCCCTCTTGATTTGGCGGTAAATCACATGGCCACCCAGACTTTTAGAGAGAGAGAAAATCAACAACAACAAAAAAGCCGAGTCTTTCTTTCGACTAAATTTGAATGTCTAAATTAACGTGGATAACAGGGAAAGAGCTAGTGAGAAATAATATTAAAAAAACAACATCGGAGACCAATTTCGTTGGAAGGAAAAACATAAAAATTATATAGCGGCGGTGAGAAAATGAGAAAAGCTAGCGGCTTCCAAGGTGAAATAAGCGGCAGTGGAAAAACAGTGATAGGGAACACAAAATAAAACGTGTAACTAGGAAGGTAAAAGAAGTTCCACGTTTTAGTCGTGCAAAACAGCGGCAAGGAAATGCTCAAAAAATTGTGCTGTACGTGCAAAGTAGTTTTTTTGCTAATTAGAATAACCGTGTAAATTTATCTTTTTGCTAATTATATCTATTGTCGTTGTGTTTTTTTTACCGTTCTCGTTGTCTTCACCGTTTATTTAGTATTACCCGATTTTATATTTTCTTTGAAGAAACTATAAATATTAAAGAGAGCTTCGCTTTTAGCCCTGGCTAAATCTATGTAGTCGTGCAGTAAAAAGTTATGCGAAAAACGCGCGCACCGCCCGCTTCCCCAGATCGAGCGCGTCTTAAGGTCGGTACACACTGGGCGACAAGTTGCAGCAACGAGTCGCGACGACAGATCACTCGTACCGGTCCGGCGCCTACTTGCAGCAACTCGTTACGGCGACACGTCGCAGCGACAAATCCCTTCGTGTGTATAGGAGAATTTTTGTGAAAATCTTTGTCTCTGCAACAGAGTTTTGTCGCAGAAACAAGTCGCACAAATTCTGTCTGATTTGATTTTTTGCGACTTGTTGCAGCGACAAAAGTACTTTATGTTGGGGAGACAAAGATTTCCACAAAAATTTTCCAGCACACACGACGCGATTTGTCGCTGCGACCTGTCGCTGCAACGTGTTGCTTCAACTTGTCGCCAAGTGTGTACCGACCTTTATTTTCGCAACGTCCCTATTATCTGAGAGCCTGGCACAGGCTAATCGCAGCCACAAACATATAAATGAAAGTGAATCAAATATTACCCGTCTCATTAGATCCATTCATGAAAGCGCTAAAGATCATACGATTTCCGGTCACCCAAGTGCTTAAATAAATAAATAAATAAATTGGTTTATTGCTACCTTTTGCAGTGAGAACTGAATTACAGGTAGGGTCAGAAATAACGGGAATCTAAGACAATGAATAATAAATAACTTGTGGCCTGAAAATAATATGATGTATAAACTCTAAAAAGTGCTGAGTGCCTAATGAAAGGGAACGAGAGATGGCCAATACCATCCATTGCGTACAATGAAATAAAGTGAAAGACCCAGGAGACTCCCATATAAAAGTGACTGGGAATGCTTGTAGTCTCGCTTAGGCCGTGTAAATTCCAAATTTTGGTCTCACTTGGGGTGTTTGGGAAGGAAAGTCACTACATTTTGCCCATTCAGGTATCGCTTAGGGCTGTGCATAAAAAAAATTACAAAGAATGCCATGAAGTCTGTTTTTAGTATGCCCTCCTTTAGAGGTCAGTTTAAGCTTTAGCCACACCCACATTGGTCTGCCTTAGGGGTATAATTTTAATTTTCCGATTAGCACCGCCGTCACTTTTATATGGGAGTTTCCCCCAGGGTGAAAGATGGTTGGATCAATCCAGATCAACCGGTTTAAAAACATGTATTATAAGAATTAGCTACATTCAAATTAACTAAAAAATTACCGTCAGAAGACATCCTGATGGCTAAACTGATCGATGCACCAACCGTTGCCAAGAGGCATAGGACCAGAACAGCTATCATAGCAAATGGCATACGGTGACATATCGCAACATTTTTCATGGGTTCTTGTGGTCTGTTATTTCCTCCGTAAGTCTGGTTTGCTGCTTCTTCTTGGTAAATTTGGTTTGCTGCTGGCGCTCCGCTTGGTACAGGCTGTCTATTGAATAACTGTATGTGATTATAAAGATGTAGATCGTTGGGTTCTGCTCTTAAAGCACTATTGGTTGCTACTGGTCTGTTATTCCCTTCGTAATTCTGGTATACTGCTTCTTCTTGGTAAGTTTCGTTTACTGGTGGGGCTCCGCTTGGTAAACACCTGGGTAAAGACTGCATATTAAATAACTCTATGTGATCATAAAGATTTTCATGGCTGGATTCTGCTCTGAAAGCACTACTGGGTGCTGCCATCCTTCGTTGGTGTGACGAAAACTACAGTGGTGAAAGACCTCAGATTCGAAAAACTCAGGCCCTCCGTCTTCTCGACTGACTCAGATCGGACTGCCTGCAGTAACATCGTTTTCCTCTTTTGTATTCAATTCGTATTTTGTTTGTCCAATATAACTACCCAAAATACGATTCGTGAAAAGCACTGACTGTCACTAATCGTCATGGTAAAGTGACCGGTACTCACGAGGCTCTCCAAACCCGTGGCTCTAATTTCATTGAGTCCATAAATAGTACAAAGCTCATTTGTTTCTGGTTTGTGTTGCTTGTTTCTGTGATTGCTACTTAATTTCAGCCATTACTGTCAGGCGCTTGGAGAGCTTGGTTAAAAAAAAACTCTTCACAAGCTACTTTCGCAGATATGACACGATAAAAATAAACAAAATAATATTAATCGGACAATAAAAAAAGATAATTTAAAAAAGTATTTACATGAAATATCACGCTATCACAGATAAAAAACTATTTACTGTGTGAGAAAGCAATTCATGGATACTAGGTCGTCGAAAGTAATGATACATTTTCGTAAAGTCCAAAACTGGGCCCTAGCAGGGGGGGGGGGGGGGGGCGGGGAGGGGTACTCCGGATTTCAAGTGATTTTTTGAGCGGTTTAGTGTGTAGTATCGTGGGATATTTTTACTCGTCTCTTGTATTTTGACCCGCCCTAAGGGCTCGCCAAAATGCGTGGTGACTCGTAAAAATATCCCACGATACTACACACTAAACCGTCCAATAAGATATATGAATCTCTAGCGTAGTCGCTGTTGGGAATGGTGGTATTTTCGAAACGATACACGGGATTAACGAGCGGTGGTCGATTAAAAGCTTCTCAAAACTTCTTTTCTTTATAATTCAACTGTGTATTTGACAATAATTCCGCAGAATGCACTAGGAAGGAAAATTGGGAGCTTAAGCAAAGTCAGCCAGAAGCTACCAAATTTGCATTGAAATGATGAATGTATGAATTTCATATATTGGAAAAGCGGAATGGAGAATAAATCGATATCGCTTCTTATGCAGTTGCGAAAAGAAAGCCCGACCTGTACGATACTGGAGCAGCGCTAGCACTCTAACCACTTGAGCTAGCAAGCCAACTGGGAGCTGGTCATTAGATTGGTTCGTGATATACCCTGGAACGATGAAGATGAAATGATGAATTAAGATAGGTTAGTAGACTGTGATGTCAGTTTCAACTTTTTAACCGTTGACATTATACAAGGACAAATACTAGTGAGGCCGAGCAAGTCCAGCTTTCTGGACTCAGGATACGCTGGTGTTTCGCCCCACGTAAGGGAATCAAATGGTCTTGGATTCTGGACTCCACTTCCGGGATTCCGGATTCCAAGTACAAGTGAAAATTTTCCGGATTCTGGAATCCGGACTCCCTTACATCGGGCAAGGTGTTGTAGCAGATATACATCGTCGGGGCACAGATCTGGAAGTTTACCTCCTCGTTTCTTTTCACGACATTTGTTTATATTTCGACGCAGCTAGAGCGCAGTGATATATATCGGCGAATGTTATTTTAATTGCAACAAATAGCTAATTTTTAAGGAATAAGAAGCATCGTCCTCATTATTTCGCAGAAGTAAGGTAAAAATTAGCTATGGTAAGGCGAAAACTGAAGACTTTTAAAAATTTGTTTCTATGCGAAAAGTTGTAAAAATATCCTTATAATTAGAGGGTCTCAACATGTGTTAAAAGTTGAAAGGTTAAAACGATGGTTTGATCGATTCTGCTCGCATGTTTACGATGCATGAATCGCCAAGACCTTTCCGTTTTACCAACGTAAAGTTGTGTGCAACATGCAAGTAACCTATTAAAACATAAATGTGATAATTTATAGGTCTTTTATTGAACTTTAGAAAGAGAAATAAAGGGTGAAAAAAGGAGGAGTTTTTCATCTGATCTTTAAGCACTCTCTGAATTCCCTTCATATTTTCTTTATGAATTATTTTCCTTTAACACTTTAGTTGTTTTAACATCATGTCTTACAAGTTACTAAACTGGTTTCTGTAATGACATCCTTCCTCGGACTAGTATTTTGGCACCTACAAATCATTGTGGTTTTACATTATAACATCTTTAAGAGCGAAAGCTCAGCTTGATTAGATTATATTTGATGTTGACACATGAGTGCCCCACGTGCGAGGAGCTACAATATACCCCACGAGCATGTTGGTGTGCTGTTGAACTTAACGTCAACCACGCTATTACTAATAGTCCGGCTCAGTAAATCGACACCATCGCCTGATAAAGACCAGCAATAAGCGGTCGAAAAGGTGTGATCAAGAACAAAGTGACTATTGTGAGACAAATGACAAACTAGCCTATCATACACATGCCACGACGAATAATGTCTTTCGTTAGTATATACACACTCAGTGGTCTTGGTGTTTTAAGCAACCTTATTGATTCGCTATCTCGGACAATTCAATATTCACCTCCTAAAAAGTGGATAGTATGTGAGGTCGGTGTTTTCCCATTTTTTTTTTTAGAGAACGATCTTTCAAAAGGCCACAAAATCCTGGGGTTGATGTTTTTTAAGGCCAATGGAATGTCTTCAGTAGAAGAGGCCGTTTTGTGAACTCAGCGTTTCCTAGCCAGAAAGATTTTGCCCAAAAATCGAAGTTTATTTATGAGAAACGAAACTAAAAGCAAATGTTTGCCGAAATTCTACATTTCAAGTAAACAGGACAAAGAATACTACAGGAAAACGACGCCTTACCTTGAGCAACCGAGCCGCCATGTCAGCAGTTCGTTCATGCGTAGGAAACGATTGAAATCTTTGAACGGTTCCACTTGAGAATTGCTATGTTTGTAGGCCTTTCCAGATTCTGCTCGGCAACTTTTTAGCAACTTTTAGCATTTTGAGCAACTTTTTTGCCAGAGAGCAACTTCAAGCCACTTTTTGGAAAACTAGCACTTTATAGTAACTTTGGGGATATTTTGAACCAAAATGCTGAATAACCCCCCTTTTTTTAAAATAAATAAGTTAAAATTCTCTTGGTTAAAGTTCTAAACATCTTTCTAGTAAAACTAAAAATTTTACCCTTTCAATGGGTATCATGTGGACGTGGTAATTGAATACAAGAATTGGGTTTCGGTAGCCCCAACCTCGCTCCCAGGGCTTTTCCCTTCTCGTGGGTGCGGGGGGGGGGGGGGGGGGGAGCGCCCGCCACGAGAAGGGAAAAGCCTTGGGAACGAGGTTGGGGTAGCCTGTGGACTGTGTGTAAACAGAATGGTGGACGCCATGTTGACTTCCGAAGACAAAGGAAACCCCATTGAAACTGCAGTTAGCAGGGGAGCTTTGTTACACTTACTGTCTAACTTTTTGTAACTAGCCACTTAGATTGAACTAAAGGTTGCCTAATTTGTTTTAACTAGTTTCTTAGTTGTACCTTAATGTTGATTACAGAGCATTTTTTATTAAAATTAGACATGCTCTCTTAAAAATATTCTAGCAACTTTACAAAATTTTTGAGCAACTTTTTCAATTTTGAGCAACTTTTGAGAAACTTTTTGGCATATTTCTTAGCAACTTTTTAGCTTTTTCGGAGCAGAATCTGGAAAGGCCTACATGTTTGAAAATTCTGGAAAGATCTATAATAACTTTTGCGCGTGTACTATAATTATCTTGACATGCAATTTTTTCACGCATGATTTGAACCGTCAACCAAATCCTAGTTTTCAATGGTTTCCTTTCTGATGTTGTTGTGATCACTTCGTCTGTATCTGGTGTCTATAGACTAAAACAATTATTCTTTTCAATCTCGGTGAATAGTGGCTTTAGGAATATTTACCTCAATTTCAAAGAATAATTGTTAATTCCCCGACTTCATATCATTGTTATTGTTATCACATTTATTATTATGCGTATCTTCTTTTTCTTTTTTTTTCTTTTTTTTCTTCAATTACAAAACGGGTTTAGAACTTCCTTCCTTTTATCTTTTCATGTTTTCGAACACTGTTTGGCACGCCTTTCACGGTTTACCACTGAGTTTTCACGGTTCATGTTTGGCCAGAAAAAAAAAAACAAAAAAAAGGAGGCGTTTAAAAGTGTTTTTGATACTGATTTTAACAAGCTTCTTCTTATTCAGCAAAAACGTTCTTTCGCAATTCCAATTGATCTTATCGTGATAAGCAAGGAAGTCAAAAGATTATATATTAACAGCAACGAAAGCTAATATTGTCTCGAGATGAAATATTCATAGCTGGCTACGTAACCTAAAATTGCTAAACATACCCTGGCTCACACCGGTACCGCTAAGAGCTCATGGTACCGCCGGTATATATTAAGAGCCCTATCTGAAACTGCCCTTCATTTCTCTTTCCAATTGCATGATGATTGTGAAGTATTTTCACGCTTCACAAACTACGGCCCTTTACATTCGGATATCAATTCTAGATTTTCAAGAAGGCGAAACTAGGTCCATACTTTAAAGTATTTGGGATCTTGAAACTTGAAAACCTAGTATGACTAAAAATAGCAACTTTTATCAGCCAAATCAGAAACAAAGGCAACAATATTCCACACTTGTTCTCCGAACTTCTTTTATCAGTATCCAACATACACTCCCACAGTACAAGATATGCAACCCAAGATAATTATTATAGAATACATGCTAGAACAAATTATCGTAAATTTTCATTTATAACATAGCGCGCGTGCTTGCCCTATATCAGGGCGGATAAATGTTGGGCGGTGAAACGAGCGCTCCGCTCTTCATTTAATGTGTGATGCGGAGTAGGACTGGCACGAGCGCTCTTTCCGCGCTTCCGGTGCGCTTGAAGGCCGGCGAAATTTTCCTTTTTGCAAACCGGAAATCCTATTTTCTTTCTGTAATTTCAGGCTACAATCTTAAATAGATAAATTCGTTTCATAACAATATCAATAAACAGTTTCATATGTTTGTGTCTGTACGTCTATAAGTCAAACTTGTTGGTCGTATAATGCCAAAATTGGAGTTTAATTTGAAAGTGTTGAATACCTCCTCCTTCCACTAAATATCACCTAATCGTCTTTCGCCGTTTCGTTTGCAAAAGCTTAACACTTCTTAACCTCAATTTTTACATATGTTAAAGGGGGATAAATTTTGTATAACATAACAAAAAATTAGATTGATATATATTGACATAGTGGCGTTATATTTCTTCAAACTTTGCTTCTCGGGTGCAACGCGCCATGGCGATTCGCGCAATGCGTTGCAAATCCGGCAACCGCATGTAAACAAAATTCATTGAGGTCAGTTTTAAGGTTTTTTCTCCGTTTTTCTCTCTTAAACAAAACAAGGTAAACAGTAAAAACTGAGGGAAAACTAATTTTGAAGTTTCGAAGAAACAGAAAGACGTATGAGATGTTTTTTTTCAAAATTAAAAAGAAGGATGATGGTGATTGAAATTAGCATATTTCACCTTGCACGAGCTGCACGCATTTATAAAATACACGTCATCTAGTTATGAAACACGATCTACTTTCTTTTAGTTTTGCCATGGATGACATGGATGAGATTTTCCTTCGTTTTTTAGACAGTACTTAGATGTTTTTGTTTTGGAATAACATCGACATCGGCGAGTAGCAGAACGAAAATATAATTCAGTGGTAGAGTCGTGGAAGTAATAAAAGAAACCCTTTGAAAGCGATGTTTGTCTACTCCAACTAAACCTCCCACAAAAAATAGCGACATTTGCCTCTCCGAGACAGCGTACCAGCACAAAGGAACGAGGAAGAAGTGCAAGAAAACAAATCAAGCCGCTAAATTCAGTGACAGCGGCAGTGTCTAATGTACAAACCACATCGCAAGCCCTGACCGAAGTCGAAGTCATTTCTAAGCAGAGTCCCAGTCCACTGCATCACACCTTTTTGCTCGGACGCGCTCGTTTCACCGCCCAACCTTTATCCGCCCTGCCCTATATAAATCCTACTGAGCCGCTATGAACAAAATCTTTATTTACGCACGCCCGTGCGTAAATAAGATGACGTGAGCATTTTTTTTATCTGGCTGCAAAGTACAGTTGTCGTCTTTTAAGCTGCAGTGCAGTGCAGTTTTCCTTCTCTTTAAAATATGGACGAAACCAGCGAAAAACTGCCCAATTCTTGTATCGGCATTGACCTTTTAGGTCCTGATCCAACAGGCAGCAAAAATAAAGCCGAATATAAAAAAACTCGCTAGTTGCGCGTTTCGCAAATTTGTCGGAAGACCAGCTGAAGCAAATTTTGGCCAAAAGACATTCACTGGGAACAGAAGAGACACCAACTGGTCATCAACAACATTTAAGGGTAAAATTTCCGTTTTTAACACGTGGATACGCGAAGCGTAGAAACGGGTTTTTGTTGGGACTGCGATATGCAAATGTGTCACTCGCTCACTCAGGTGTAGAATCTTCGTAATTAGTCGGCCCCGAGGAGAGAATCTTGAAAAATCCGTTTGCATCGCGCTTGACCGGGTTCAATACGACACTAAAACTTCTCAGGATTATAGATCAGTGATATATTGTTCCTGTTAAGTTTCGATTTGGGCAAAATCTGGATTTTTTGGCGTTACTTTTATTGCCGTTGGCCGGAGGACCAAAAGATTGGAAGCACTTTGATGCCGATTGAAGGCTTATTTCTTCTGCCAGGAGCCCATCAAATGGAGCCTCCATCTCCCATACAAGCCCTTGGAGTCAACCCTTTCCCGAGTAGATTTATAATTAGAACGGTTCCCAGGGGAGACTTCGCTTGCCGACGGTGGGAAGAGCCAATCACAACGACGTAATGACACTGCTATTGTACTTCATCAAAGAGCAGGAAATTCGGTGTTGACAGGCCAAACACAATCATAAGCTAGTGAAACGTGACTTTAGCGTTTTCATCCCTCAGAGATTTTCTTTCTTTTCTTTCTAGCGGATAGATTATGCTGTGGAGAGTTTTAAACTCTGACTATGTTAATCTTAATTTTTTTTGCTTGTCTCACATTAAGAGGCCATGAAGCTGGTCTATTACATGCGTAATGATTAACTACTACCTGCAGTCTATAGTTCTGACAGGATTCTTTTTCTTTAGCCAGTTTTTTTGAGCGTTAAGGTTCTTATTTCGGCTAAATGACTCAATATAAATCAAATTTCTATTTTTTTAAGTTTTTTTTCCCGAAATGCGTTTATCTGAATAAATACTTGTAGTCCTTGTGGTTGTCTTGCCTGTCAGCTAGTGTGATGATTCCCTGCTATGTTTTGTAACGCCGGGCCCAGCTATTGTTTTCTCAGTTTTCTCGCAAAAAAGTGATCTGCAGATGCGAATTCGAAGGAAAGAATTGGCCTAAACTTCTACATTAATTGCGAGAATTGTCCTGTTAGTCAGTCATAATTCTAGTTTGGCGCAGATACAATCCATTTTGTTTTTCTTGAGATAAGAGGGTCTTTAAACTGGAGCGCGATGTCACAAATTCCTCCGTTAGCAAATTACTTTTGAGTTGGCTTCACGGTCGAGCAACTGTTGTCTTCTGTTCAACTTTTCAAGTGCCAGTTTTATCAGGCAACTCTCACGGTGATACAAGTCAGTTGTAAGGGAAGACTGCAATTTCTCAAATTTCGCAACTGAAGCATTCCTCCTTAGTTGTTACTTAGGTCATCGCTTTTGCACGCGGTGCTTAACCGGCGAAATCCGCTCCACGGTGATGACAAAAATCAAATGATCCTGGCACTTTTTCGGCGCTGATCATAGAAAAGTTCCAAATCGTCCACAGAACGCTTAATTGTCGACTCTTTTCAAGGTGCATGTTTAGATGTGGGATGTCAGATGGCAAAAAAAAAAACACTCGCAAAGATAACCTTTCCGTGATCCTCAGTTCGCTGCCTTTGTCCCATCGCTTTATGCTTAGTCAGCGGGTAATTCATTAACTTTTATTTCATGATACCCAGATCCCAGCGACTGTAAAATTGTAAAAATAGACGTATAGTAAAAAAGGAAAACGGTCGAAGGACGAGCTTCTGAGTTCGACTTCATCCAACTTCATTTTTTTCACGGTGACATACGAGACTCACGGAAATATGACACTTTTCGCGGGAAACAAGCCGTTCTATTTATAACTCTACTCGGGAAAGGGTTGGCTAAAGAAATTAATGGAGATGGAGGCTCCATTTGATGGGCTCCTGCTTCTGCTAGCTTCCATACAAGCTCAGATAATTGTGAAGGGAATACGCAGACATGAAACAGCAACAATAAAGACTGTAAGAAAGAAACCTTTGAGACATTGATGTGACTGAGGAGATCTTGTGGAGGGGGAGCTTCGCGAAGCAGAATGTTTTGCAACGACGCGTTAGTAAACTTTTAAATGAATCTCCCTACTGCCGACAAAATCAAACAAACAGGCGCTAAATGTTTTCAAAAACTAGTGACATGAAATCATAATATCATTTTTGACTAACCTTTGTGATGATTCATAGCGTTGAGATTGCATTTTTATTTATGTCTTTCAAACGTTTGAGGCTAGAACGTGAGCAAATCAGGCAGATATTACTGGACTTGGAGCGATTGACCTCTGACACGAGTTTCAAATTAGAAAATATGTTTTTAAAGCGAGCGGAACGTGATTTTCGGGTCGCGAGGCGGCCCAGCTAGCGATAAAATCGCGATGAGTCTTCGAACCGCGAGCCAAATTTTTATATAAGACGAAAGACTTCTTCGAAAGTCTAAAATATTACTTGAGAATATAAACAACAAATCTCTGTCGGCGGTACGGTCCGGAAGGAAATCTTGTCGAGTCAATTTGACAGTTCTATTGTCTTTTGAAGAAAAAACAGATGACGCTCGCGCGTGCGCATAATCGGGACACTGTCCCTTTAAGTGTTCTTGTTGTAATAAAGACTGTCAGATCCCAAAGCGTGTGTGCGTGGTGGTTTAGGGCCTGTTTACATGGAGTGGGGGACCCCGGTCTAGTGGGGTAAGTTTCTTTTGTTTTCACGCTCTGGGAGACACAAAACAAAAGAAACTTACCCCACTAGACCGGGGTCCCCCACTCCATGTAAACAGGGTCTTAGAATCTTTTTTTGATAAAAAGGGCATACACTCTAACTCAATACAGCTTTTTGAGAGCTTCCGAGAGTGCTGCTCTACACACACTAAGCACGCCCTTAACTAGTAATAGTTGACACTTCAGCTGCCCCCGCTCTGTATGTTGTCGGTCAATTGTAGCCTTGTTTTTTTTGT
Source organism: Porites rus (assembly GCA_964035705.1). Lineage (NCBI taxonomy): Eukaryota > Metazoa > Cnidaria > Anthozoa > Scleractinia > Poritidae > Porites > Porites rus. The sequence goes on from OZ037995.1 coordinate 2,699,259, forward strand.
GTAGCTCTTTGAAATATACCGATTTATATTGAAGATTTTCACACACATACAATACTGAGGTGAGATAAAAGCAGGAAACGCAAGATTCCATGCACTGAGTCAAGTCGATGTTAATACGTAGCTAAGTCATTATCTCTTGTTTCATCAAAACACCCTCGACGTCTCCAGAATTTTTCACGCTTGCGTCAGTCAAAAAGCATTTAAGACAATACTTTATAGAGGGACTGTTGTGAAAGGAAAGGAAATACAGTCAAACCCCGATAATTTTTTTCTCTGAAGAGACAACAGAAAGTGTCCGTATTAAGCGGGTTATGTTATTAAAGTGTGGGGGTGTATTCGAGCAACTCGCTCGCCACACGATGAGGTACCAGGAATCTGATTTACATCTTGCTTTTATTCTTCTTAATATTCTAACTCTTCACTTTTTCACTAACTTACTTCTACCAACTTCTCTACTTTTACTCTACTTACTAGTTCAAGTATAGTAGCGGTTTTAATAGCCAAAGCTTAACATGTTTGGGTTAGCTGACCGAGAGAGTTTCTATTGTATATCTTATCGCGAACATTGCAACATGTTTGCTATTGCTAGGGAATACTAATTATCCTACGCATAGCCGCAACTGACAAATACCAAAGAACCAACGTCAGCTCTAACATCGCAAACATGACCACCTGTAAAATACTAACATCTGACAATGCCAACCGAATAACATTCCTAATATGGCAATAAGTCAATTCGCGAGCAAAGCATAACTTCAAGTACAAGTAACAACAAAAGATCAAAGCATGAAAACAGTACGTGGACAAAAACAAGACTTAATGAAAGCAAAACTAAACTTAAAAGATAAGATAGATCTGTCTTAAAAATGACTTTCAAAATACTCCACATCAAAAGTAAAAAAAAACCTCTTATACTAGGGGACTAGGACAAAATACAAAAGGAATAAAAGAGGACATAAGCATCGTCAAATTAAACAGAGGCACCCAACGACCAAATGTTTCCAAATATGCCCAAAGTGTCTCAGATGGTTTCTCTATGCTTTAGAAGCCTGTTTGATTAATTTAGAATTGCCCTAAAAACTATTTATCTGTTTGGATGTCTTAGGGGAACTTTGGTTGTCACGAAAGTCTTAGGTGGCTTTTTCGTCTCATCCGAAAGTGTTAGCTACCCCTCCGGGTCCGGTCGAAAGCTTGAGGACATGAAGTAGCCTTGTTTTCGTTAGAAAATTATAGAGGACGTTTTGTCTTTATACGGAAAGTTTTAGGAGACCTTTTTTTAACAATAATCGCAATATCTTGGTATTAAAATGTGAATAACACGAGCTACGAAAATCGTAGTTAAGCTATTAGAAAACCTCCGAATATTTTAGACGAATGGAACGGTTATTCAGAAATTTTTAGCTTTTCTGACCTTTAGAAATTTCTAGGTAACATTTGCTCCTTCGAACAGTTATTTAACAGAAAAAAGTCGCTGGGTGCCTCTGATTAAACATCTCTAACGGTTTCACAAAGCCGTCATTACGTACGCGGCTAAAGTCTGACACTTAAAACTCGCCCAATTATACAGTATTACTTAATCAAAACCCTTCTCTGCGTAACTCGTTTGATGCCAAAAATTGACGTCTACAAATCATCCTATTTGGTGTGAGGTAGCGCTGGGAACATTGACATGCTGTCAACTGAAGGATTTTTTTTATTTTCTAAAAGGAAAGGTCAATTACAGCACACGGTTGATAATGAAGTGTCCGCATTAGCTGATGGTGCCTTTCAATAAGAATTTCTTGATTGGGCAAGAAATAAATGTCCGACTTGTCCGGGCCGTCCCTATTGAACGGGTTGAATTTATAGAGAAAATGTACTAAGGGCTTTCCCCGGGAAAAAGAAAACTGTCGGTAAAGCGACTGTTTTAATTTCTGTAAAATATCTGTTCGGAGAAGCAAATATTGCCTAGAATCTAAAAATGTCTAGATGATCATTCCATTCACGTGCAATTTTCGAAGCTATGTCTTATAATTTTAATACGATTTTCTGAAGTTTAATTTTTCACATCTCACTCACCAGGTTAGGCTATTTTTCGTCGAAAAAAGGAAAACTAAAATTTTTCGATTCAAAAATGTGATGGACTAAGAGGAATCCGAAAATTCTTTCTTTCGTTATCACTACTACATACCACCGCGTGACACTTACTCCGATCGCCAAAAATTTTATGCTATATTGTAGATTGATCTGTATGTTATCCATGCCATATGTTAGACTTACGATCAAAGTAAAGGTGGGGATACCAGAGGGCTTCAAAGTAGGATGGTACCCAAACAAAATAACCGGATCGAGTCACTTTAACTCCCCAGGTTAGGCTATTTTTCGTAGAAAAAAGGAAACCTAAAATTTCGGACTCAAAAATGTGATAGAGAGAGGAATCAGAAAAATTCTCACCCTCCAGGGACCCTCGTAATACGTTAAATTGCATCTAAAATTTTCGGGAAAATAATACTGAAGCCCCTTATAATTTCGAACACTCAAGGTCACCTAGGATGATATGATAGTCCCCGCCTCTCGGGTTATCATATGCCCGAACCTACACTGGAAATCGCATGCTGATGTATTGCTAAGACGCCTTAGAATGCGATGGCAATGAAAATGGGTCAAAGTTGTTTTATAATCACCGATTCCTTTGACATTACCGTATTTATTCGAATAAGCGCCGCGATGCTTGTTAAAATTTTCACTTCTCAAATGTGGTGCTTATTCGAAGCGGCTGTTATTTGAAAGTTGGACGCTACTTCTTTGCTTCTTTTCAGTTACCGATATTATTTCATTTTATGACAGAAACGTGTTTTGGTCTTGATTGCATCGGCGCCGCGCAGCTTATTTTGGGGAGGCGCCTATTAACTCAGTATTTAAAATGAGGCACTTATTTGAGGGCGGTGCTTATTCGAGTAAATACGGCATTTTACCATGAAATTTTGTTTGTTACATGGAAACTATAACGGAAACAAGACGTCCTAGGGTTCCGTAAAAGTTCTAAAAGTTAACCGGTCTGATTTTCATCTCAGCTCTCTTGGCAGAGTAGTTATGTCCTTTCCATGCATACCAGTTGACACCATCAGCAGTTGATGAATGTGAACCGTTGTAATAAAAACCATTCAAGTTTGAACGATGGCAACGAGAGTACCACCAGGCTCCTCTGTAGCGCATAGCGCAGTTTTCTGGGGATGCATCATGATCTTGGTCTCTAGTGCTAAACGGCTGGTCTCGATGCCACGTTAATGAGTCACCAGCAGTTCCTGGGGGTCATACAAGGACATTTTACCAGGAATGTTTGGAGTAGAATATCTGAATATAATCTAGTATTGAAGTGCAAGATAGGGGCTTAGTTTGGAAAGTAACTGAGCTCCTTTTGAAACTTACTAGAGTTTTCAGGTTTGCAAGAAACCGCTAACCTAAACAAACATATCACGAATAATTAAGAAACGAGGACAAAATACTGTATATCAAACTCATATACATGTACATTCCAAGCACGATACCTGAGTACATTCCTAGACTGAGCTTGTATTTAGTCGTTTCGTTTGTAACTGCAAACATGTCATATTCAGCGTAAGCAGTGTTGCCTGTAGTGTCCTCCAGATCAACTCGAAGCCGGTTGCATTTTTTATTGGTCAGGCGGTAAATCTTGTCCAATCCAAGCCAGAACTCGCCATTCAGGTCACCGAACCCATTTTTGTAGTCATTCCAGTAACGATAGAAATCAACCGAGCCGTCCAGTCTCTTCTGGAACACTGTCCACCCCCCTCCGGTTGTATTTTGATCACAGAACACATCAAAAGCACCTTCACCATCAGGGTCGATTGTGTACACACCGCTGACCCTCTTGCCACATTCGTATAGCTCAGCACAGTTCTTAGCTGTTCGGGAAAGATAATCTTAAATTCATTTGAAATAGAGAGGAGAAGTCGTTGCGTCACGTTACTATGGTAGCAAATTTCTGAATGACAACAAACCGAAAACGTCACTTAAGTGTCTTTGTCTGAGAAAGTGTTCCAGGGGCCAAAAGTTGTGGTCAACCGATTTGGCTGAAACTTGGCACAGAAGTTGGGTATAATGAGATATTTCAAAAGCCACTTTGGCTCACTCCTCTGAGTTTTAGTTTTGGAGTTACAGGGGGTTCTCATTTTTTGCCCTTTGAGCACCAAAACTCCATTCTTCCAGAGGGCATTTTGAAAGTGTGATAAGACCCTACTGGTAAATTGTGCTCCCAAAGGAATTTTACCATGAACTCTACTATAATAGAGCTTTCAGTTCATGCATGTAACTTTGTCCTCAAGGTATTGCACAGAGGAGCCTGGGGCTAGAGTTTGGCTAAAATTGATGTTTAAATTACAACCCAAAGTAGCCATTTTTCAAAATTTCACTTTATTCACCTGCCTTCTTGCATAACTTCCAAACCTATACCACTGTTTTCTTTAGTCACCCAGTTATCAAAATAAGTTGAGAAAAATTTGGCTTATTATGGTTTATTGAATTTTTGGACCAAACACTTCATGCCCCTCTAAGGCGATGCAAAATGGAATTTTGAGCCTAATTCAGGCCATAAACAAACCAAATTGTTGACAAGAAGCCTTATTCTGTATCTGGTAAGTGAAAATGAATTGTCAAAACCAAATCAGTTTCGTTGTTTAGAAATACACCAATTCTTACCTCAAAATTGATCTAAAACGGGTCTCTGATTAGCGCAACAAACACATAATTTAGCAAAACAAAGGTGATCTTATTCTTTGAAAACCTAGTAACCACCATAGAACACAAATGATGATGTTCTGATGTACATATAACAATCTTTTTACAAGATGCTTAAATTTTTCTTTGATTTATAGTCAGTTTCACGTCATATTTCCAAGCATTACTCCAAGCATGGAAAGTCTCCATATGTTGTCAGACCCATTTTTTTATATTTCTACCAGATAAATTTAGCTTATCAAAAGGTCCATTAACATATAATCTTCGTCTGACCTTGTAATAGCCTGAATATTTGTTTTAAATACCCATCAGCAAAGGAGCATGACCATACATATGTAGATTACACAGACATACACGAGCTTCAGTGAGCAGTATCGAGGTGAACTGTGATTTTCCGAGTCCTTTAGAGCTGAAAAAATGAAACCATCCATCCACAGTTAGGAGAGCTGGATAACAAAAAGCTTGTTTTGCTTTTATAAAGAAAATAACCCAAACAAAGCCTTGCATTGAGATGATGCACTTGTTATTACATCAAGCTAGCTGGTCCGCCATTTTGGACTTGAAGAGTGTGGGGACTGGACCGAGTTCCCGTCCAATCCTTCTCCCGTTTCGCGGGAATTTTTTCTGTTTTTCATCAGGTGTGTTCGAAATTCTAGAAAGCGATCTGTTTCAGGATAATTTTTCGATGACACTTTATTCCTTTGTAGGAGTAAATGACCAGTGCAGTGTCACGTCATGGGCTGTGCAAGAAACAGGAATGCTACCTTTGTTGTCTTGGGGTAGTGACATGACTGCATAAATAAAACACAAGTAGAAGGGTTCAGGTGTGTCGGGGGAAGAAGAGGAAGAACTACAGGTGATTCAAAATATCAGTTAGGTATCATAAACACGCACAAATGATTTTTATCGCAGTTTACGGGACCCTTTTGCTTGAAGAAAGACAATGATGTATAATTTACGATGTTGTCGTCTCAAATTGTTTGTTCACATGGCTGATTGATTCCAATGTTAATTTCCTGGGTCCTTACGAACAGCACTAAACATTCAACAAACTCATCGCAGCAATATCTTTATAAAAAAAAATAACAATAACAATAACAATAATAGAAATAACTTGAAGGCTGTCTTTTGTCTGCTCGAGCTGTTTGTTTACATTCAGCTTGTCACGTGGGCACGCTTATCAGGCAAGGCTAAGCTTGGCAATGCACAATTCAAGCCAGCTTGCATTGAAACTCCACCGGTCTTCTTTATTTGCCTGTTTCGTCGAAGACAAGTCAAGTTAAAATAGGCTTAGCTACATAATTCCGCAGGAATTGTTTTGGCAGTTTTGAACACGAAAAAGAATTTAGAAAATCTCAAGAATATTAGAAAAAAATTGGCAAATACTAGAACTTAAATAGCAGTATAGATAGGATAATACTGAATAGCAACATTTCACAGGCAGAAACGTTGAAAAAACGTTTTTATTTTTCTGTATTCCTATCAACCAAGAGAGGGCTCAGTCCACCCACATGCTACAACAGTGTCTAGAGTACTGTTCACTGAGTACAACAAATCAGCAGTTTTTCATCAGTGGCATCTACACTACAACTAATCGGCGGTTATTCACCAAAAGAGGCCCTCGCTATCAAAAAATAATAAAAATTTTATGAGTTTTTTTATGGAATTTTAGAGAGTTTTAGCAGATAACACTCTTATTTGGGTATATTTTTTCATTATTCTTTTAATTGAATAGTTAACATTATTTTAAATATTTTTTTAATTAAATAATGAAACAATTTTTTCTACAAATATACACAAATCTTCCGTGCTCTTTCAGAACGATTCAGAGTCAGTTCCCATTCAAGTACGACATATGTGTGTTCATTGCCTATGCATTATTCCAAGCAAATCCAATAATATCAACTAATTCGGTCGATTTTGCGACAACGTTTTAGTGACATTTTCTCCCTGAAAATGTCACTTTCGTTGAAAAACTTAGATGCAGCATGTTTGCAAAGATCTTTGACGAAAAGGGTAAATAAAGGAAACCGGTAACTGAATAGTGCATTGCATGATAAGCCTGTGCACTTGACAAGCTTAATGTAAACAAGCAGCTCAAGCAGACAAAAAACAGCCTTCAAGTTATTCTTATCGTACTTGTTTTTTTTTGGACAAATTTGATGAATGTTTAGTGCTCTTCCTAAGGACCCAGGATATGGGAATCAATCAACCATAAACAAACAATTTGAGACGACAACATCGTAAATTACATATCGTCGTCTCTAAATCTCTCTTCAGTCAGAAGAGTGCCCTAGATCACGATAAATGCCATTTGTGCGCGTATATGATCCCTAACTGATATTTTGAATCACCTGTAGCTTTGGCATCACCAGTTCTTCCTCTTCTTCCCCGGACACACCTGAACCCTTCTACTTGTGCTTCAACCAAGCAGTCATGTCACTATCGCAAGACAACAAAGGTAGCATTCCTGTTTCTTGCACAGCCCATGACGTGACACTGCACTGGTCATTTACCCCTACAAAGGAATAAAGTGCTATCGAAAAATTATCCTGAAACAGATCGCTTCCTAGAATTTCGAACACACCTGATGAAAAACAGAAAAAATTCCCGCGAAACGGGAGAAGGATTGGACGGGAACTCGGTCCAGTCCCCACACTCTTCAAGTCCAAAATGGCGGACCAGCTAGCTTGATGTAATAACAAGTGCATCATCTCAATGCAAGGCTTTGTTTGGGTTATTTTCTTTATAAAAACAAAACAAGCTTTTTGTTATCCAGCTCTCCTAACCGTGGATGGATGGTTTCATTTTTTCAGCTCTAAAGGACTCGGAAAATCACAGTTTACCTCGATAAAGCTGGTATATGCACGTCTGTGTAATCTACGTATGTATGGTCATGTTCCTTTGCTGATGGGTATTTAAAACAACTATTCAGGCTATTACAAGGTCAGACGAAGATTATATGTTAATGAACCTTTTGATAAGCTAAATTTATCTGGTAGAAATATAAAAAAATGGGCCTGACAACACATGGAGACTTTCCATGCTTGGAGTAATGCTTGGAAATATGACGTGAAACTGACTATAAGGGACCGGTCATTATTTATGCGGGGGGGTGGGGGGGGAAAATTATGGGGTGGGCCAGGCCTAATTTTTTAGAGAAAAGGGGTGGGCCAAAAGAGAATTTCACGATGATTGGGGGTGGGTCATTGTGTGTTTTGTAAAGAATCACACTCACTACAATTCATGTGGAAGATCTAAATAAATTCTAATGCAATGCTGGACATAAAATATGACACAACTGGATGTCACATGTAGGTATCCAACCTAAGTGTCAATGAGATCCGTAAGCAAGAGCGAAGAAAAGAAAAGCAAGTTCGAGCCTTAAAAGATGTACATTGCTATGACTGGAAAACACTTGTAGAGAAGGGGGAGCTTGACACTCTGAAAGCCCCCGAGTTGGACAAAAATACATTGAGCATAATAAACTTAGCAATAACGGAAAGAAAATCGACAAAATCAAGCCAATCAATCTTCATTTCCTTCAAGCGTCAGTGTTGGTGAGGACAGTGATGAGAGTGACAGTGACAATGACCTTGTTTGTGTGATGAAAGTGAAAGCAAAAGAGAATCAGATGATGACAGTCATACTGTAACAATACAAGAAGGCACATCAACAAGAAGTGGCCGCAGGGTAGGACACTGGTCCACAAGATATGGTGATTTCGTTCAGTGAACAGGAACTCCTTATAGAGGTATAGATTGAAGGGGGTTGGGGGTGGGTCACCTCTTATATAAAGTTATATGGGGGTGGGTCAAGAATTAACTAATGGGCTTAAAGGGGTGGGTCACGTTTTTTCTTTCATGCTAAAACAAAAAAAATCCCCCCCACCCCCCCACATAAATAATGACCGGTCCCTAAATCAAAGAAAAATTTAAGCATCTTGTAAAAAGATTGTTATATGTACATCAGAACATCATCATTTGTGTTCTATGGTGGTTACTAGGTTTTCAAAGAATAAAATCACCTTTGTTTTGCTAAATTATGTGTTTTTTGCGCTAATCAGAGGCCCGTTTTAGATCAATTTTGAGGTAAGAATTGGTGTATTTCTAAACAACGAAACTGATTTGGCTTTGACAATTCATTTTCACTTACCAAATACAGAATAAGGGCTTCTTGTCAACAATTTGGTTTGTTTATGGCCTGAATTAGACTCAAAATTCCATTTTGCATCGCCTTAGAGGGGTATGAAGTGTTTGGTCCAAAAATTCAATAAACCATAATAAGCCAAATTTTTCTCAACTTATTTTGATAACTGGGTGACTAAAGTAAACAGTGGTATAGGTTTGGAAGTTATGCAAGAAGGCAGGTGAATATAGTGAAATTTTGAAAAATGGCTATTTTGGGTTGTAATTTTAACATCAATTTTGGCCAAACTCTAGCCCCAGGCTCCTCTCTGTGCAATACCTTGAGGACAAAGTTACATGCATGAACTGAAAGCTCTATTATAGTAGAGTTCATGGTCAAATTCATTTGGCAGCACAATTTACCAGTAGGGTCTTATCGCACTTTCAAAATGCCCGCTGGAAGGCTGGATTTTTGGTGCTCAAAAGGCAAAAAATGAGACCCCCCCTGTAACTCCAAAACTAAAACTCAGAGAAGTGAGCCAAAGGTGGCTTTTGGAATATCTCATTATACCCAACTTCTGTGCCAAGTTTTAGCCTAATCGGTTGACCACAACTTTTGGCCCCTGGAACACTTTCTCAGACAATGACACTTAAAAAGTGAATTCGCACTGTTTCAAACTTCATCGATTTTATTTAATTCCACTTAATTTGTCAAATATTGGCGAAATTTCTGGGCTTGAATCAGAAAGGACGGTATCTAAGTTTACAAAAAGGAAAATGAAATTTTGATGTTGTGTTCACCTGCTCCATAAAACGGGCGCGTGAAATTAGGAAGTTTAGTGTTGCAGTCGTGCAACGACGGCTAAGAAATGGCTAAGAAGCGTGATTACGTGCAAAGTTGTTGTTTTGTTAATCTAAACCTCTTGCTTTTTTGCCATTCTCATAACCTGCGTAGCAGGCGCTAGGAATAAATGGATGCAAGAAAGAACGGGCGCGCGCGAGGGAGACACGCGAGGGGAGAAGGAGCTCCCTCTCCCCCCGCCCATTTATTCCTAGCGCCTGCTACGCAGGCTACCATTCTCGTTGCCATCGTCTTTGCTTAAGCTGCCTATTGTTGTCATCCAAAAATTTTGGATGGCAACAATAGGGAGCTTAAGCAACGACGACGGCGACGGCAACAAAAACGGCAAAGAAGCAATGGGTTTATATTATAGCCAAACAACTTTGCAGGTGCATCAAGCACACTTCATTCTCCGTACTTGCCACCGTGATATTTCGACTTGTCTTGATTGTTAGTAGTCTCTTTCGCAATTTTAATCTCTGTGCCGGTTGTTTTCAGTCGTACATGAACATCGCATGTGGGAGTACTCAAGATGCCGCACGTATCACGTAACATAATTAATTCTTTATTATGTTGAAGCGCAACTCTAATACTGTTCATTCAAACACGCAACAGCTCGCTCTGCAAAGTTGGTGCTTGTCAAAAGTCGGAACCGGCTGGCCGTATGAGTAATTTTGAAAAAATTTTTGAAAGTTTTCGATAAAAGCCCTGATTATTACCCTGCATACTACATAGGAGCAGATTGATCTGACTGAACAGTCTCGACATTGTGGACTTCTCTTCATGAAAACGTTTTATAATGTGATCTGCAGAATTATAGGTTTAAATAAGCAAAAAAAAACACAAATTCTGTCCGAGTTCTGTACTATAAACAAACAGCGACTGATAGTACAGTATGTGGTTCTTGGTCAGTCCGGCCGGTTTTTAACTTTGTGATGTAATTTTCAGGAAGAAAATAAGGTTACAATACAACGAAACTATCCCAGTGTTTATTGATCTGTTTTTTCTTAAGCTCGATTCGAGGTTTTCCTGATGCTAGCGAAAGCTGGAAAATCAAGTTAACGAGAACGTAGCTGAATTTTGTTATGTTATTTTTGCCTTTTTTATGGCGCCTTAAATTACTAGGATATATTTTAAATTCACGCATTTGCGATTAAGTGCGTTAAGAAAGCTAATTTTTGGTGTACACGGCGTACAAGAAACTTCTTTCGACTAGCAAAAAAAATTAGGTCGACAGGTTGACAAAAATCTGTCGCGATGGAAGGTCCAAAAAAGTATGCATGCGCCCTCGGGGCGGTACCAGGTGAATATATCACATACCCCCGAGGGACAGGTATATAATCCTTACAAATTCACTTTTTAAGTGACGTTTTCGGTTTGTTGTCATCCAGAAATTTTGCTACCATGGCAACGTGATGTAATGACTTCGCCTCTCTATTAGCCTCCCATGTAGGCGTTTTTAGGAGAGCTCGTTTTTCATCCCTCCCCACCTGAATTATTGATGAATAAGATTGCTAGGAAAAAAAAGCACAGACAGCTCATAACTATTGAAAGAACTGTGTTTATTACAGTAGCTTATACAGTGGAACCTCTATTAAGAGGACACCCTCGAGACCAAAGCAAGTGTCCCCTCAATGGAGTTCATTAAATATTAACCAACGAACATTTTTTCTTCTTTTCTGCCTTGGAATCTTCGGTAATCATTATTTCAAGCAGCTAGATAATGTATAAAATCATGATTAACTTGTCTCTGCGATATTTAGTGTTGAATTGTCACAAGTGTAGTGCATCGATTGAAGTAGGAAATTTCATGTTGTGAAAGCTGACGTCATTGTGACAAGTATACACTCAAACGTAGCAACGCTTTTTGTGGTCAGACTGTTTTTGAGTGCTAAGATGTACCCTGAAACCCAGGTTTCGGGACCCGGAAAAAGAGTCCCTTCACCCTGAATGGAGATGTCCCTTCAATTAACAGATACAATGATTATGTGAACATTTTTTCCGCACCAAACTTTGTGCCCTCTGTGTGGAGGTTTCCCAGTGCATAAAATTAGTAAAACTTACTTCACCCTACCTTTATGACACACTCTGCGTGTACATGTTCCTCCAGTTTGATTTATTACTAGTAAAGAAGCCACTATATCATTTCTTAACGCGGTCAGCTGTTGTTTCACCTCATCAAACACTCTGTGTTCTCCAGTTTCATTTACTTTCGTAGACCTTATCTCTTGTTTTAACTCCGCGGCCATCCGTTGAATCATCTCATCAAACACTCTGTGTTCTCCAGTTTCATTTACTTTCGTAGACCTTATTTCTTGTTTTAACTCCGCAGCCATCCGTTGTATCATCTCATCAAATACTCTATGTTCTCCAGTTTCATTTACTTTCGTAGACCTTATCTCTTGTTTTAACTCCGCGGCCATCCGTTGTATCATCTCATCAAACACTCTGTGTTCTCCAGTTTCATTTACTTTCGTAGACCTTATTTCTTGTTTTAACTCCGCGGCCATGCGTTGTATCATCTCATCAAATACTCTATGTTCTCCAGTTTCATTTACTTTCGTAGACCTTATTTCTTGTTTTAACTCCGCGGAAATCCGTTGTATCATCTCATCAAACACTCTGTGTTCTCCAGTTTCATTTACTTTCGTAGACCTTAATTCTTGTTTTAACTCCGCGGAAATCCGTTGTATCATCTCATCAAACACTCTGTGTTCTCCAGTTTCATTTACTTTCGTAGACCTTATTTCTTGTTTTAACTCCGCGGCCATCCGTTGTATCATCTCATCAAACACTCTGTGTTCTCCAGTTTCATTCACTTTCGTAGACCTTATCTCTTGTTTTAACTCCGCGGCCATCCGTTGTATCGCCTCATCAAATTCTCTGGGTTCTCCAGTTTCATTTACTTTCGTAGACCTTATTTCTTGTTTTAACTCGGTCAGCTGTTTTTTCACCTCATCAAACGCACAACTGTCTTGATTACCGCAAATTATAAATAAAAAATAAATTTGTTGATTAGTTTAAAATTGAATTTGTAAATATTAGTTCCTGTTCACAAGAAAAAATATGGTAGAAGATGTAACACTTTTTGGATTTGCTAAAGTAGAAACACGATATGACGAACAGCAGGGAGACCCTCCTCCGTTAGTGGGGCCGTTGTTGATTGAAATCTGAGGTTAGAATTTGAAAAAGAGTTGAATGTCCTAAATGGTTTACAGATCTTTCGGAGCCCCTAAAACAGGACATTACAATGATGTTTCGTGATATCATATTCTTGACAGGGTCACGCAAAACTGGAAATTTCAAATCTCAGTTCTGTGAATCGATCCTTTTAATAGTTACAGACCTTTCAAGGTAAGAAGGAAGGTTTTAAATAATTGTTTGGAGGATGAGTTAGATTTCCCATTCATCTTTATACTGGAGGTAAGTTTTGAATTCAATGCCAGGCGTGGCCTTAGTACCACACTGCACTATAAATCAGAGTTTCTCGAGTGCAGTTGGAATTCAAGATCATATATTTTTGTTTTGTCTTGTCGCTTCACATTTTTTTTTTGAAAACAACAACAACAATAGACTACAAGCAGTCTCTCTTTTTTCTTGGTCCGTCGAGCAAAACGCGTGAACTGGCCTTTTTCCTTGATATGAAACTTTATTTTGTGTTCATTCGAGTTGCACAAGTCATATAAATTGGCTGTGTAATTTCTACGTACGTACGGCAGATGCGAGTTTGGATAGAGTGCGAGCCAGCGAGCCATGCGAGCCAGCGAGCCATGCGAGCCATGCGAGTCATACAAGCGAGCCATGCGAGCCATGCGAGCCATCTGAAAACCTATCTACACGAACGATGAAACCGTATCGTTTTCAAAACGCGCAAAGCGTTTCTAACACGTTTCTAAATCCTTTCTCTTGATTACGTGGTATGCCACTTTTAAAAAACTTCAAGAAAAGACAGACAAACACTGATAGAAGCAACGGTTTCTTTCCCCGCTTGGATCGATGTTTAGCGTGAAACCACGCTTCGTTGCTTCAACGAGACACTGCGTGCGTTGATTTGCCATCGGCGAACTAAATAAAATACATAAAACATTAGCAATGATGAATAATTCATTGCACAAAACAGCTGACAACAGACTAAAGCAAAGGTAAATACTCACTTTTAGAAGCAGTTTATTGCTAGATTGATTCGACTGAACTGGATTGTCCAAAAGGATTGAAGACTCTGAAGATCCGGCCACGAGCACGCTGAACGGTTCGCAAGAACGAAACAGGAGAGAAAGACTATCAGAGAGGGGAGAGAAAGTCAAAATTTGTCGCTCTCCCTCGACCCAGACTGTTCGCGTCCAAAATAACATGGCCACCGCGTGAGCCATCGCGGTTTAATATTCGCGATTGAAAGCACATTTCTAGCGGCAAAACCAATTACATAACGAACTATTTCCAATTAGAATATTATTAAAAATTTATATTTTCCGATGGCTCGCATGCCTCGCATGGCTCGCTGGCTCGCAGATTATCCGGACCCGGCAGATGCGATAGTGACGAGGAACCGGTTTTTCTGTTACCACTAGCGATGCCAGTAGTGATGCTGAGATGGACAGTAGGGATGAAGGAGCAGCTGATCTCACAATTTTATAACCTTCCTTCGTTATGAGGGGTGATTTCCGCCAAATGAATATTAGTATAGGTAATACCATGATTTGTAGTGATATTTGGCATAAATACCACGAGTGATATTTCGAAATTGTTCGTTAGGCGAGTGAAATTTGAGACAATTTTGAAAAATCACAAGTGGTATTTATGCCAAATATCACGTACAAATCATGCTATTAGGGACCTTTAGCATCAGGTTTTTCGTGGGAAACGGCAAACCGCAAACCGCAAAATGTCACGTGACCACGGCCTTGCGGTCACGTTTGCAGTTTGCAGTTCACGTTTGAACCGCAGGAAGGGCTTCCAGCGGTAAGTGATTTACGGCAAGGTTTTTTGCCACAAAAAATTGTACAGCCTCGCGTTTAAAGGTGTAAACTAGCTTTTTGTATCCGTTTGCGATGTGTTTGTTGGATTTTTGATCTCGAATCAATGAATTATTGCTGATTTTTGGGCGATTAAAGTGATGCACTTCGACTTGATGAAAACAACATGGCGGTCATAAACAATGAACGCGTAGTTCAAATCAATTTTATATTCCTTTCTGCCGTACTAACAATGGAAAGTATTCTGTTCCAATCCAGAGTTAAATTTTTTTTTTCTATCTTGTTACTAAATTCATAACTTAACTCAGTCTCTGTCTGGTTCCTTTTTTTAACGTATCACTCCGCGAATATCATTTTATTTTGCTTATTTCTTTTAGACTGGGGAGCTCAGGCTTCATAAAGCCTTCTGGTTTCTTCTGGGCTCCCTTGCAACCTTACAATTCCTATATGTATTCTTGTATTGTATTGTATTTTGGCTAAATAAAAGTGAACTGAACTGAACTGAACAAATCGAACTGAACGCCTTGCTAAAGTTTGAAATCTCGGCAACGCGAAACTGCAAACGCGTAACTGCGGTTTGCGGTTTGGGGTTTGCGGTTTACCTGATGCTAAAGGTCTCTTTATTATTTGTTTATACTACTACCCGCAGAAGGTTTGTAATTTTCACATGTAGGTATTTCAAATTAAGCTGAAATACCCCTCTTCTAAGCCAAACAAATTGCAGAAATTTCTCATGTAGTAGTATAAACTTTCAAATTTTGTTATGCCATTCTCCTATGCTGTCATTTAGTTTTCTTAGGAATTCTTTTATGCACTGCCACAGTATTTTTGTACGTGAAATCCACAGTTAACTCACAAAAATACTCTAATCAATGCTGTAGTATCCTGGGTAGTGTATACCTGAAATCTACACTTAACTCACAGGTTGCCCAAGCTCGAAATATGAGCATCGGCGAGCATCGGCATTGTTGCGTAACATTGAAAAGAGAGAAAACCGTTTACATAAAATCCCATAAATCGGCCCGTGCACCACACAGGAGAGACGTAACACACATTTTAAGTAAGGTAAGCTGTTTTTTTGGAAATCCTCTCATTTTCGTAGGTTACAGAAACGATAGGTTTTTTCCATACAAATCCTTATATTTTGAAAGTTACGCAACAATGTCAATGCTCGCCGATGCTCATATTTCGAGCTTGAGCTACCTGTGGTTAACTTGAAAAAATACTGTAATCAATGTTGTGGTATCCTGGGTAGTGTATACCTGAAATATCCATTTAACCACAGGGATCCCGAACGCTGTATTAGCTAATAGAAAAAATTAGATGTATTTAGGCTGTATTAGCTAATAAAATAATAAGATGCATTTACCTTTGTTCCTGTGTCTTTATGAGTCGTTTTGGAAGGGATTTGAATCCGATCAGAGACGGTTAACATTGCTGGTTATCAAATGTGTTTTCTTGTCTGGCGCGTCGTAAATAAGACGCTCAAGTTTCAAAATTGTTAACTTGTGACAGCTAATGTGAAACCCAAGATCATCTCCCAAAGAGATCGAGAAATAATAGTTAACATGGCAATAGTAGAAACGTGAGACGAAACTTAGCGTCTTATTTACGACACGCCAGACAACCAAACGCAATTTGATAACCAGCAATGTTAACCGTCTCTGATCGGATTCAAATCCCTTCCAAAACGACTCATAAAGACACAAGAACAAAGAAAAATGCATCTCATTATTTTATTAGCTAATACAGCTTAAATACATCTAATTTTTTCTATTGAGAGAGCTAATGCAGCGTTCGGGCTCCCTGTGAGTTAACTAGCAAAAATACTCTAATCTATGCTGTAGTATCCCGGGTTGTGTTTTCCTGAAATCTACAGTTAACTTACAAAAATGCTCTAATCAATGCTGTAGTATCCTGGGTAGTGTATACTTGAAATCTACAGGGTTAACTTGCAAAAATACTCTAATCAATTTTGGCATGAGTGTTGCCTTGAACAAAGAGGAGTAAAAGAGCAGTCTTAAGAACAGTTATATGGGGCGCCGTTTGTAAAAAAAATGATTTAGCTTAATTTTGTCATTTTTTTCGTTATTTATTAAATAAAGTTTTCTGATATGATATCACACGTCAATGATTTGATATAATAAATATTGATTTCAAATCATGCGTTTATGATTTGATATAATAAATTATTATTTAAAATCATGCGTTTATGATTTGATATAATAAATTCTGATTTCAAATCATACCTTTACGATTTGATATAATAAATTATTTTTTCAAATCATACCTTTATGATTTGATATGATAAACATTGATTTCAAATCATAAGTTTATGATTTGATATAATAAATCCTGATTTCAAATCATTCGTTTATGATTTGATATAGTAAATCCTGATTTCAAATCATAAGTTTATGATTTCATATAATAAGTTCTGATTTTAAATCATAAGTTTATGATTTGATATAATAAATCCTGATTTCAAATCATTCGTTTATGATTTGATATAGTAAATCCTGATTTCAAATCATAAGTTTATGATTTCATATAATAAGTTCTGATTTTAAATCATAAGTTTATGATTTGATATAATAAATCCTGATTTCAAATCATAAGTATATGATTTCATATAATAAAAATCATTATTTGATATCAGTAAAACCATGATTTAATTTAATAAGTAATAAGTAACCGCGTGACTTGGCACGTGGGTTACTAGCGCGGAAATAATCGCAAAGATAGCGACACAACCAGATCAGCTATCGAGGTCAATCGCTTCTGCGGTCTCTAGAGCCGTAGAAAGGGCGGTTGACCAAGCTTTGGCATCCCTTCCGAGCCTTCCTGGCAATCCAGGTTTTGCTCCTGCGACACAAGAGGTATGTTACATTGATGTATCACTGCTAAAGCATCCCAGTCGCTGCCGGGGTGATGACCTGTGTGTCGATGTGATTAACAAAAAACTCATTATTGATGTCTTCCAAGCGCGTCATCTATTTCTGCATGTTAATCGGAAAGCTATGACTATGTTTACGAGGGAAAGAGGACTTTTGGACCTTTCGCTTGTCTGGCGCATTGCGTGACACGCGCGGCTTAGTTTTAGATGTGTTTGCTTCCTTTTTTATGTCCTTTTAGTAGCCATACTAAAATAACATACAGCTAATGATTGTTTCTATTTCACAAAGTGAGGCGACAAGACAGTTCGTCAGAGAACAAGAGATCGAGACAAACAAAGGGCTATTTACACCTCAACACCGGGAGGAGAAATTATTAGTTAGTGACATCGGTCCAAGCGTCCTTGGCGAAAAAAATTCATTGTACAGGCGTAACATTGAGACTCTGGTTTGGCGACAAATCGCAGTAGCATATATATGTTTCATCACCATCATCTTTTTATTTGCCTCGCCGTAAATAATAATAAGAATAAAAGTCTCCGCGCTACAGTAACTATTTCCGGTAACGCTACTGTGCACTGCTTGTGTGATTTGTATTTTTTATCATGTCTATTTGTTAGTCCAAGCGAATTGTGAACAGGTTAGACTTTGTTAACGCTTACTAAACAAACCCGGGGAGCAACTACATAATACAGGGCCACTCTAGTAAGAGCGTTAGATGTTAGCGGCTCGGCGGCTCGCCAGTCGCTTTCAGTACCTCTTCACATATTGATTTGTGAAATAAAAACAATCATTCACTGTATGTTATTTTAGTATGGCTACCAAAAGGACATAAAAAAAGAAAGCAAACACATCTAATTTAACTGACATGGTATTAACCATGAGCCGCGCGTGTCACGCAATGAGCCGGACAAGCGAAAGGTCCAAAAGTCCTCTTTCCCTCGTAAATATAGTCATAGCTTTCCGATCAACATACAATTCCCTTAACTAATGATGCAGTGCAACATGTAAGAAATAGATGAGGCGCTTGGAAGACATCAATAATGAGTTTTTTGTTAATCACATCGACACACAGGTCATCACCCCGGCAGCGACTGGGATGCTTTTAATAGCAGTGACACATCAATGTAACATACCTCTTGTGTCGCAGGAGCAAAACCTGAATTGCCAGGAAGGCTCGGAAGGGATGCCAAAGCTTGGTCAACCGCCCTTTCTACGGCTCTAGAGACCGCAGAAGTGATTGACCTCGATAGCTGATCTGGTTGTGTCGCCATCTTTGCGATTGTTTCCGCGCTAGTAACCCACGTGCCAAGTCACGCGGTTACTTATTACTTATTAAATTAAATCATGGTTTTACTGATATCAAATAATGATTTTTATTATATGAAATCATATACTTATGATTTGAAATCAGGATTTATTACATCAAATCATAAACTTATGATTTAAAATCAGAACTTATTATATGAAATCATAAACTTATGATTTGAAATCAGGATTTACTATATCAAATCATAAACGAATGATTTGAAATCAGGATTTATTATATCAAATCATAAACTTATGATTTGAAATCAGGATTTATTATATCAAATCATAAACTTATGATTTGAAATCAATGTTTATCATATCAAATCATAAAGGTATGATTTGAAAAAATAATTTGTTATATCAAATCATAAAGGTATGATTTGAAATCAGAATTTATTATATCAAATCATAAACGCATGATTTTAAATAATAATTTATTATATCAAATCATAAACGCATGATTTGAAATCAACATTTATTATATCAAATCATTGACGTATGATATCATATCAGAAAACTTTATTTAATAAATAACGAAAAAAATGACAAAATTAAGCTAAATCATTTTTTTTACAAACGGCGCCCCATACAGTTATTGTTATAGATCTTATAGTATTTTGTGTTAGTGATCCAGGAGCCTTTGCCTGCGTGCAAGACGTCTCGTATTACTAAGAAAATAGGAGACGTCTGCACGCAGGCAACAGGTGCCTCTGAATTTGGCGATTTTGCGATGGTGACGTATCGTCTAGCCTGCGTAGCAGGCGTCGAAAGGGGTAGGGGATAGGGAAATAGGGAGCTTTTCTCTCTCCCCTCCCCCTCCCCCTCCCCCTCCCCCTCCCCTTTTTGCGCCTGCCACGCAGGCTACGTATCGTCAGGACTATTTCATTTGCTTGATATAAAAGCAGTAGACACAAATCCCAAATCATATCGGTACCTGTCTGTTTCTGTCGGCTTTATAAGGATTTGATGCCTTTACATGCTGATACAGTAGTAAAGGCTTTTGTCGAATTTGGTAATGTTAAAGTAGAGTATAAGGAATTTTACGAATTTAATGTCTTAAAATCGGGAAAGCATTTTTCTGGCATTTCAGGAAGTCGCTCAAATAGTTTCAAAGCTGCAGTATGAAGACATCTATGTGTTATCAGTCACAAAACTGAATTCTTGAGTTTACCGACCACCACTTCATACTATGTTACTGCCCGAGACTGAAAAAGGCGCTAGGTAAAACGTTTAAGTCGTTTTATATATTATTACCGAGATAGTAAGTACCTCGGAAGAGCGGTTAGCAGGGCAGAAAAAAGATTTTAATCTTGAAATCTTGCTTTAATCGGATATTGCGGTTACTTTTATTTCAGTCTATGGTAGCTTAAGCTATTTGTGGGAAATTGAAATCCTGCTGGGTATTCAACTGACACCTCAAGAGCCGAGAGCTGTCAGACCTTGGTTTTGAATTACTTATTCAAATTAGCTGGCGGCACATTCAATGTGCAAAATTATTGCAAATTTCGTCAGCTTTTCTTATTACAAAATACGCCGACAAAGTGTTGTTACAAGTTACGAAAGATTTTTTATTACAAATGACGACAAAATTATTACAAATTACGACACCCGATAGCCGTCGTCATTCTACTACGAGTCAATTTTAACGAGCCCATCGTATCAGAAGAGACAAGTTATCAAATGTTCAATTAGTAATTATTAGTTTTACCTGCTCCTTTGGTTCCATAAACATCTTTCATGGAATAAGGGACGTTTTTAGACAACATCGTTACAGTTAAGGTCAGTGTAACAACCATTGCCAAGATAGATAGGACCAGAACAGCTATTAAGACGGGTAACATACGTCGACCTATCACAATATTTTGTGCCGGTTGTTTTAGATATCGTCCCAGTCGTCCATTGTCATCTTCGTTAGTTTGCGTGGCTTCTAGGTCTTCCATCGGTGAGGACTGCAAATCAAGCAACTGTATGCGATCAGAAGAATGTTCATTGGGTTCTGCATTGAAACTGATCCATTTGGTAGCTGCCATCTTCTAATTCAGACCTCAGACCAGAAAAACTCAGACACACCGTGGCCTAGCCTGCGTAGCAAGCGTTTCCGTTTGGTTTCGGAGCAAAAACAGACCGTGGTTTTGACCTCGCGAGAAATGAAACGAGAACCAAAAAATGAAAGAGGGGGGATGGGGAGGGGAAAGAAAGAAACGCTGTTTCCTTCCTTTCTTCTCCAACCCCTCCCTGCTCTTTTACTTGCGCCATTTTTCGCGCGGTCTTTGACTCTTGTTCCTCATTCTTTGCTCCTAAACCGCACAGAAACGCTTGCTACGCAGGCTTACCGTCGCCTCAAACACCTAGACCTAACTGCACGTTTTCTCTAAAAAAAAAGGCACCTCCTGACAATGCGTTCCCTTCCATCGCGTGAAGAAATTCTAAGAATGTCTGCGTAGGATCGAGGCTATTATCTATTAATACTGCTGTACCCTTCTGGAGTCACGTACGAGGGCAAGGTATGGGACAATTTAGATAAAATAAATTTGACAGACATGAAAGAAAACAACATCCTTCCATGGAGTTATCAATCATATACTTAATACACTGAAAATTAAAAAGGCAGACATCACAAGTTGTATACTGGGCTGCCATAAAACCTAGACTAGAAAAAAATTATGTATGGTATGAAAACGAGAAGTTTACCACAACAGACAGCTGACAGCGTAAGAAAGGAAGAAGTAACCCTGCTAAACCCATTCCCATGCCGGACACCACCCCAACCCACGGGTCTCATTAACCTGTTTGAACTGAAACTATAAATAAATGAAAATGATAATTGATGGTCGATACAAAGCAAGCTAGGTGGGTGTACCGTGTGGCAGGAAATTTTTGCGGATTGGGCATTTTTTCTGTTCCGCGGAAACTAATTTTTGCGAGTAGGTAGTGTAGCGTGATTGTGAGATGGCGTGATTTTACTCCTTTTAAACTTTGTTATTAATAGTTTCCCTCGTCTGTCAGATTTTACTGATTGCGGGGTTAAACATTCGAAGTATTCAATTAAATTAACAACATAACTGAGCGAAAGAAAACTTGCTGACAGATCGAATTATAAACCAAAGCTTATAGATTCAAGAAAGTCACGATTTCGTGTAGTCTGTGAGCGAGCCATTGCACTGTGAGGATTGAAGCTGTGAAATGAACCCTGCTTTTGTTTCTGAATTGAAGAGGCGAGTGGTAATTGAACAAGATTTCTGAGTGCTGCATTTTTGTGTAGTAAATTTTAGTCAGAGTATATTTAATATTCTGGAGTAAATTTTTGCGGGAAAAATGTTTTCGTTAATTTTGTGGGGGGAAATTATTTTTGCGGATCGCTGGAAAAATTGCAAAACTCGTAAAAATTAGAACCCGCAAAAATTTCGTGCCACACGGTATCTCTAGTTTATCTGAACTTTTTTGTTTTGTTGACAGCTTGTCTCTATATTTGAGGAAAACAATAAGAAAAAATCGTCCCGTTCGTAGGAGAAAAGCTTCAGCGCATCTCAAATTTTCTTTAATCGCGTGCAAATTGAGCTGTAGTTAGAGTGGCGCACAGAGTTAAATTGTCTAAACTAAACCGAACTGGTTCCACATGGACAGAGTGTTTAAGCGAAGAAAACGTTTTTTTATTATTGTTATTATTATCGGTAGTATTTTTATACACTACGGACCGACCGGATAAAAATGAACTCATTCAATTTTTTGAACTGTCATAGAAGGGACGTCTGTACACAGGCTAGAGTGTGCATAAGATAAGAGTGTTATTCCGGAGGTCATATATGGCTCAAAAATGGGCTACCGATGGCGCTTTTTATCATGGGGCGCGCTCCATATAATGACCTGTATGGGGAGGCTTCGCGCGAAAGGGGTACCTTTTTTAGGCTTCAGGTATACAAAGAGGAGAGATTTCACTAGCTGAAGTATATGAAAGGATAGGAAAATGCGTCATTTCGGTCAGTAAAGAGGTCCAAAAGGACTAGGCTCACGATCACGTTGTTCGTCTTTCCTAGCAAGAAACAGGCATACTTTGCATAGCAAGATCTTATATCTTCCTTCACCTTTACTGTTACCTCGGAATCGTTGTAAACATTTCCGGTCAATTGATTTGTTTTATACATATTGAAATGACAACAGCCTCTGTATAAATATCTACATACGGCATTAGAAGATTGATCACTAAATACGCGATTACAATAATTACATAAATGATGATAAAAACAAAGAAAGATAAAAAAGCAAGATCTTTTTTCATATTGTTGTCACTCTGATAGAGGTACTTCAAAGGTACAGGTACTTCAAAGACAAACTACCGGCATCACGCTTATATAGCTCATATCCTCTCCCCGGCCCCCTTCCCCTCCAGAGTAAAAGATTACAGAAAGAAAAAAATCTTATAGCTTCTCTTGTATGTTTATTTGCAGAATTTCAAAAGCCCTCTAGGTAGCCAAAAACAGGTTTTTGAAAAGTTCATTTATTATTCACCGAGGTTAAAACCAATTTTAAGGTAGTCCTATTTAATTAAGCCTCATTTTCTTACTGGGGCTCCCTTGCCTCATCTTTTATTTTTAAATTTTTTCTATATATTTAACTTGTATGGCAAAATGATAATAAAACAATAAAACAAAACAATATTTAGTCCAAGAACTCAAATCCAAGTTGACTGAAGCGTTTAAAATTGAGGATTGCAGTGACAGCTATTTGCAAATAGATTCAGCGACTACACTAGGTCTCTTTTTACGCCCTGTGATTGGCTAGGACTTATGTCCGTGCATTGTTCGAACCCAATCGTAATTCGCTCGTAAGTTTGTGCTACATTATATATATAGTAAAAATGTAAAAATTAAAGGGAACGAATTTCAGTCATAACTAGTTCGTTGTTTAGTCTGTTTCTTTTGAAATTACATTAAATAATAATTTTAGTTTTTTCTTGCTCTAAACCAGTTTTTTTTACTTTGTTTAATTATTATATCTGTGACATCGTTCGTGAAACTTTGGAGTATAGGAATCAACTTGCAACTCTTAAATTTGAAGTTGCGTAGTGATTACTACTTTTATTAAATAAGAACCTTGCCTAGCCTTGTGTTTGCGATCATTCCGAATTACAAGGACATTGTATCAATGCAAACTTAAAAATTAATAATAAAATAAGATGGAACAATCCAATTATATAAAAAGATGGTTAAGTTTGTCTGCTCAATTCATCGATCCAATTCATAACTGGTGACCTTATATTACCATCACCGCGAAAAAAATTACGAGTTTGTCTCCGAGCATTTACAGCAAATTCAAACATATTTTCCACGTTTTGAGTGAGAAAAAATGATTAAATAGTCCAATAAGATTTATGAAATAAAGCCCTGTGTCTGCGATCGTTCCGAATTACAAGAAGCTTGTGTAAATGCAAAATGGAAATAATAATCCTCATAATAATAATCCCAATGACCTAGTGACCTTGTCTGCGAGCCTTTATGGCAAACTCAGACATATTCAAAAAAGTATTGCTCATCCCTGACTGTAAATAACACGAGTCAGTAAATCATACGTAGTACAGTAGATATTGGGCGACATTGTTGTTTATCTTAAGAATATATAGCTTGAGTGAGAAATCTCGCGAAAATTTTTTAGAATGTGAACACGTTTAGCAATAAGAAAAGATTACAAAGCGAAATCCTCATACTTGACACTTATATTTCCTACTGAAATTAAGAACTCCTGCTGGGTTTGACCTATTAACGTCCTTTTGATGGTCAACTGAAGTTTTCATAAAGACTTTTCTAGAAAACAAGGTATAATGAATTAGAAGAAGCAATTAGCTGAAGTCAATCTAACAACCAATCCCTCCCTAATTAACACACTATTCACGATTAGATTTCAAGTTAAAGATGTTATCGAGTCTCAAATTTTTAGCAACTTTTAGATTAATTTTGTTAAAAAAATCATTTGAAAATGAAAATTATGACAGCTAGAACCAAAAAAAAAACTCCGTACTTTCCTGAATCGAAAAGATGTGCATCCTCTTACAATAATTCAATTTGTCATTTAATATGTACGAAGTGACACCAGCAAAGCTGGGCAAAGAACGATGATTTTTTACTTAAATAACACAAATAGTTTCTGAATTATTTATGACGTTACAACCTCATACCGCTAAATATATTTTAACATATTATCTCTGACTACAACTACTGTCTACAGCGTTATGTCGAGAACCTCGAGTCCAACACTTCAAAAAATGTGGAAATGATTAACTTCTTGGAACAGTACCATGAAGCGAGCCATCTCCAAGAAAGGCCAAATGTATGAAAAAGGTGAGTTTCTATTAATCAATATGATGCCTTGCAAATGACAACAAGCCTGAGATAATTTAACCATTTTTTCAAACGTCGAATTGCGAATTCGATATTGCTATCTAATTTCGAGGAAACAGTGATTGTTTTTGAAGAACAATGTTTCCTAGTAACCCTGAGTTTTAATATATCTACCTAAATTAAAACAGCGTTTCTTAAAAAGACAGCCACAACCTTTTACCACTATTACGGGCTTACTGCAGGCTCCATTACATTACATAACATCGTTTCAAGCTAGTATCTTATTGTGCGAAGTTTCTTTCCGCCGCATTTTCCACGTTATTCCACTTTAGTAAAATCCAACTAGTGGTCTATTATCAATGCTGCGTTCGGATGGGTTGAGCTACTACTAGGCTATATGTTATAACCCGCTAGTAGCGAAAAGCGCCGGCTTTTTGGCGAAAAAAAAGGATTAAAGTCTAGCTTTAACTAGCTAAATTTTTTTTGTTCTCGATATTCTTGACCAACTCGTTGGATTTTACTAAGACAATTATTCCTATCGCCCTCATTGCCTCTGAGTCAATAGCCCATTCAGCCTCATGGGCTTTTGACTCAGAGCCCATTCGGGCTCGAGGAATAATTGTTAAAAATTTGGGATCGTTAGGTTTGCCCTGGCTTGTGAGTGACGGACCAATCATTAGAATAATCTATGACCGAATATTTATTCTTCTTTTTCTTTTTTGTTTTTCATACCTTTGTTTTAACATCTGAAATAGATCTCTCTTTTATGATCACTATATCTTTTAGGGCATACTATTTTAAGATTAATTAAACTGCGGTTGGTTTTCAAGCTAGGTAATCAGGCATATATGGGGAATGTGGTATATTTTCGTTAAGACCAATTTTTTAACCTTATTAGCAAGCAAAAATATTTTCACGTAGGGAGACCCACTGAAACATTTTCAAGGAAAAATGGGGGAAATCTATGAATTCATAAGCTGTCAAAACCATCTGTAAATGTTTTTCCGCCGCATGAATTTGGGGAAAAAATATATATACAGTATAATTCTTTCTTGATCAATTTTCTGCTCAGTTCTTCTCTTAAAAATTTACAAGCATGAAGACTAACGGCTGCGAGCATGAATACGGCACCATTTTTAGCACTTGAACATGTCGTTCGAGCAGCCAATATAGAGCGTTTTAACTCAAGGCAACTGGCAGCTGTGTTTGTTTATTGGCACGAGATTGAGCTGGTAATGATTCCAATATGGTTTCTGATTCGTGGTTTTCGTTACAAAAAAACTAATTTGTCTATCCTGACAGCACTCGAAAACGCTTTATAGCCCTGCTGTTACCGACCAAAATTGTTCACTTTTAAGATAAAAGCATGACACTTCGCCAAATTACAACTAACCCTAAGAGTAACATTTTTGGATATGGGTCCAACCCTAATTTACCATGCCACTGGACACTAGTACTGCGCAAGCCCTAAAAACAGCCACAGATTTCTTTATTCAAAGCAAACATGTGAACGACCAAATGTAGCAGGCCGTTTAGTCCAGTAGCCGAGGTAGGAAAATTGTTCTTTAGAATTCGTTCAACCCACGGGTCAGAAAAGGTTTGATACAGGATTTTGCTAGAACATGACCTACTGATCATTGCCTAACAATTTGTAAGGTCGATTTGTGGTATAGGTTTCTAGTAGATGTCGTTTTTATGCCACATACCTTACGGTCCAGCATGAAAACGAGGCTGGTACCTGAATCACCATTTACCTGCTAATTCTTTGTTAAAAATCGCTAAAAAAGAGGTAACTTACTCAATGTTCAATGTAACAAAGGAGATGATTATATATTTTCCAGTCAACAATGTCACGTGACTGATCGCGTTACTCGCAAAACGACAAATTATTTGCTTGAAATAAAGGAAAATCGCGCTTTGATTGGTTTTCTTTTTTCTTTCAAAGAACCAGTTTAAATGTCTGTACTTTGTTTAGCATTAGCTGTTTTCTTTTATTAATTTTTTGCAAGTAAAGGATAGATTAAAAAACATTTTTGACATTTTTATAGCACTTGACATATAGAAAGTCGCTCTATGAACGTGACAGATCGACGGTGAGTTTTTTTTATAAGAATTAGAGATCGTTGGGAAAAAAGCTACATGTGATTTCGTGAAATTGTCTATTTTCTTACTCAAAAGAGAAAAATACAGCATTTATGGATTGCTTCAGGAGCGTAGGCTGTTCCAAAGCATGAAAAGAAGACACAGGTTGACTCCTGAGAAGAGGGTCTCTCTGAAAATATTGCTGATTTGGTTGAGGTCGTATAGAAGGAGGGAAGTGTATCAGAGAGAGTTAACCAACTAAAAGAAAGAGATTGACGATACTGGCATCTCTGTTTGAAGTCACCAAATCGCACGCAAGAGCCCCGTCAAAGATGTTTGCAATTTGTTGGCAGTATGGTTTCATGCATGGTTAGTACATTTTTACGATTCATCAAAGTGGAACGAACATACAAATTGGCCCTTGCTTCTAATATATCTGCCCTTGCAACTACGACGCCGCATATTTTCTCATTGGACACACCTGTAACTATACACGATGGCTACCAGTTTACCTTGCTGGTATATGGAGCAACTGGAGTCACAACACTCAAAAGTGTATCAAGAATTTGTTGCTGAAAATCACTCCATTAGCCGCAACGATCAGGCATTTTCTCGTGTCTCAGCTGACACAACCCTAGAGCAATCTACGTAGCTGACTCGAAGTCAAGGGGTGGGAGTGTTGGCATATCTCAAAGTCCAAGATCGCTAGAAAGATTGTTTCTAACTATTCACCAAAGAGCCTTATAGCTGTGAACAAGATGTGTGGTTCTGACAGAAAGGGACCACGTAACAACACAAGAAGGCCGCATCGAGGAGATTGAAGCGTGAGTAAGAAGACGTCGGGAAGCTTGTTGACTATTTTTCCCTTGTCTGGTTTATTGAGTAACCCTTTCGTCTAAGAAATGGAGTCTCTAGTTAACTTTGCTACCGGCGTAGAACTGACTTCAAATGTTGCAGACGGCCTTGTTAGCAGTAATGAAAAAGGTCGAAAACAGACGTAAATCTTTGAACACTCATACTGTAAATCTTTGGGATCCTGTTCCAAGCTTGAAGGTAAATACATTTAGTACCATGTCCGAGAGAATGTTAAGGCTGCCGACGACAAGGTTATTATTGTATAACGCTGACAAAGATCTCAGCTACATATTAACAATCAATTTGAAGGAAGGTTTGTGCTATGAGTTGTCCCTAATTCCATGCGCACTCGCACACCAAGATGGCAGCTTGTGAAAAACCTTATAAGAGTATACTATATTAACCACAACTGAGAAAGAGGTCAACGTCGTTGAAAATTAAGTTAGTTACCATTTTTTAGCGAT
Source organism: Porites rus (assembly GCA_964035705.1). Taxonomy (NCBI): domain Eukaryota; kingdom Metazoa; phylum Cnidaria; class Anthozoa; order Scleractinia; family Poritidae; genus Porites; species Porites rus. Next base: position 2,727,875 of record OZ037995.1, read on the forward strand.
TTTTTAAGAAAGAATTACGAGGTAAATGGTGATTCAGGTTCCAGCCCCTTTTTCATGCAGGACCGTAAGGTGCGTGAAATAAAATCGCCATTTACGCGAAACCTATACCACAAATTGACCTTACAAATCATTAGGCAATAATCAGGAGGACTTGATCTACCCAAATCCGGTATCAGACCTTTTCTGACCCGTGGGTTGAACGAAACGACAATTTTCCGACCTCGGCTACTGGACTAAACTGCTTCTGCGTTCGATTTTGTGGTTAGACCAATGCATTTTTCTATCAGACAAAGGAAGAAGAAGAAGAAGAAGATACTTTTAATTAGCTAGGGTAACTCGTACAGTTACAGAAAACGATATCCTTAGAGGCCCTAGATAAAAAAGCAATATAAAAATATGTTAAAAATACTTAAAACTAGTCCTAACTAAGCTAATAGAAAAATATCCTAAAAAAGGGATAAAAATTATTACAAACTATTAATAAAAACTACAAATTACGATTTTCATGTCTCAAATGCGGTGCTTATTCGAGGCTGCTCTTATTTTAAAGTTGGGGGCGACAGAGAACTGTTTCTTTCCAGTAAATGATTTTATTTAATTTTTTAACAGAAACGTCTTTTGGTTTTGATTGCATCGGGGACGCGCCGCGTATTTGGGGGTGGGGCTTATTAACTATTTTTGTCCCAAATGCGGCGCTTATTTGAGGGCAGCACTAAATCGGGGGCGGCGCTTAATCAAGTAAATGCGGTATTTTACCATGAAATTTTGTTTGTTACTTGGAAACTAAAACGGAAACAAGACGTCCTAGGGTTCCGTAAAAGTTCTAAAAGCACATCGGTCTGATTTTCATCTCAGCTCTCTTGACAGAGGACTTTTTTCGTTTCCATGCCCGCCAGATGATACCTTGACTTTCGTTATCTGGAGGTGAACCGTTTTTGTAATACAAACCATTCAGGTTTGCAGTATGGCACTTACGGTACCACCAGCCTCCTTTGTAGCTCAATGCGCAGTTGTCTTTGGAAGAGATATCATGTTCTCGGTCTCTAGTGGAAAACGGACGGCCACGATGCACCCATAATGAGTTACCAGCATTTCCTAGAAGTCATACAAGGACATTTTACCAGGAATGTTTGGAGTAGAACACCTGAATGTAATCTAGTATTGAAGTACAAGAGGGGGGCTACGTTTGGAAAAGTAACTGGGCTCCTTTTGAAACTTCCTAGAGTTTTCAAGTTTGCAAGAAGTCAAGAAACCGCAAACAAACAAGCTTTGAACGAATAATTAAGACACGAAAACAAAGTACAGTATACATCAAAATTAAATACATTCCAAGCGCGATACCTGAGTACGTTCCTAGACTGAGCTTGTATTTAGTCGTTTCGTTTGTAACTGCAAACATGTTATATACAGCGTAAACAGTGCGGGATGTAAAGTCCTCCAGGTCAACTCGAAGGCGGTCGCGTTTCTTTTCCGTCAGGCGGTAAATCTTGTCCAATCCAAGCCAGAACTCACCATTCGGGTTACCAAACCCATTGTTTTAGTCATCCCAGTAACGGTTGAAAGAAACCGAGCCGTCCAGTCTCTTCTGGAACACTGTCCACCCCCCTCCGGCTGTTTTTTGATCACAGAACACATTAAAGGCACCTTCACCATCAGGGTCGATTGTGTACACACCGCTGATTGTTTTGCCAGCTTTGTATAGTTCAGCACAGTTCTTAGCTGTTCCAGAAAGATGACCTTAAAATTATTTCAAATAGAGAGGAGACGTGTGACGTCACATTACCATGGTAGCAAAATTACCAGATCACAACAATAGGGAGCTTGAGCAACGACGACGGTGACGGCGGCGTCAACGAGAAGAGCAAAAAAAGCAATTGGTTTATACTAGTAATAATGGCCAATTTGGGGAGTGCGTTCGATGGGGAAGGGTGGGGTGAGTAGTGAGTGGTAGTCATAAGGGGGTGCAAAACTTAAATGAGCTTGTGAGATTGAGAAATCAAAATAACATGTGTATTTCGGATCTCCTCAGAATAGTGTGTCACATGTATGACAATATGAGTCAGGGAAAATTTAACTCCTTCATAGAAGTCAGGGGGAGGTGACATATTCACAGAAGTTTACTTACAGAAATTTACTCCAACCAAAAGGAGATTAAGTACATCTCACCTTCCAATATCAGTCATATTAGAGCCAGTGTTGAATCCCGCCCTCCTCAGGTACACATTTCACCAATTCCCCCCCCCCCCCCCCCTCTCCCATCCCTGTCATTTTATAAACCTGAGCCTCTCGAAGTTCTGCGATACACGTATTTCTAGTTATAGACGTAGTTTATCGATCTGGCTGGTCAATTAAGTCGTGATGTTGTTGTTCATCTGTCGGTTAAGCCGTGATGTTTATGGCTATGATGACATTGTTGAACACCAGTTGCAGACGAACCACCAAATCGACACTGACTCTACGACCCGCCTTACGTATTTATCAGACTGCTATCAACGATTCACTTTGGAAAGCTGATTTACCAACTAGGAACAAACGCGGCTGAATCGTACTCAGAAGTTACCGGCACCTTCGAAACGACTTATCAACGGACTCAAGCAAGACTGGCTTCAGTAGAGTGAATGGACAACTGACAATTTGACTAACAATAAAACGACCGTTGTAACTGTGACAAAAGATGGATCAAAATTAGAGTACTCACAGCCAATAACCGACAGACGACAAATAACACTGCAACTTATACACCATTCAGGTCAATCAGAATTAAATCAAATTCAATTTCTTGCGCTTCCCGCACGCTTATGTTTAGAGACAGGAGGGGCCATTTTTGCATCAACGAGTGTAAGTAGTTTAATTCTACAATTGTATCCAAAACTCCTTAGGACGATAAGGTTAAGCCATCAATTACTCCTCTTGGAGAGAGAATGGAAGGCCCTCGCGTAGCCGAGGTTCCTAACTCGCGCGTGGAACGTGCGCGCTTCGCACCGCGATGCAGAAACACGAGTAGGCTCAATAAATATCTCCAAGCCCGTCAAGCAAGTTTAACTTGAGTGGCACACTGAGTTTCGCGAGGGTTTGCGAGACACGTATTTCTAGTGTATATATTTTACAACTTAAGTTTGAACAAGCAATGCTACCCTTTCCAACATGCGTTGGTGTAGAATGGCCCACAATGTAGGTAGGGGGAGGGGCTGAGCAAGTCTAGGTTCATTCGAAGCGACTGTTTGTTTGGTGTGTGGGAGATGGGGGGGGGGTTGCGTGTGTATGTGTGTGTGTGTGTAAAAAAGTGTTTGAAGAACAAACGAGTCCCAAGACTATTGTCCATGATTGTAGGGTAGTCTTACTCTAGAACTGGTAGAATTCTCATGATATCACCCCTTTCTAATGAAACGTAACGGGACCACCTCGGGTTCTCCTATCAAGCAATTAAGACACTCATTTCTTCGCAGAACTGCAAAGAACTTACAATCTATATCAATGACTATTACTCCATAAAATTAATTTTCTCTTCAAGATAAATATGGTTTCGGAAAAGGAGTGATCACTTTGGTTACAACTTCTATTCTTTACTTTCTGCAAGTTGGCTTCACCCTACCTTTATCAAACACTCTACCTTCTCTTCCAGTTTGATTTACCTTCGAAGCTATTATTTCACGACTTAGCTCGATCAGCTGTTTTATCTCCTCAGCCATACCTGTGTAACAGATAAATAATCAGTTTACATTGAAGCTTCTAATACCAATTTGACCAGAGCCATATATGATAGAAGAAGAAGCACTTTTTGGATTTGCTACAGGGGAAACACCCCGGTATAATTAATGAAGAACTGGTTCATGCTTATCCTGAGTATCAAAAGAGTTATGGAGGCACGCGGGAAGTTTAAACCGACAAGAGAGAAGCGACTAAAAAAGGGACTGTGTCATTGATGGCTGTCCATTTCATTTTGTTAATTATATTGCCAATTACGTACTTAGCCTGCGAGCAAGCTCTCAATTACCAATTACGCTTCCTTATCCGCTGTGAATTGCTATTTCGGATTCCAAACGCAAACATATCCCGGATTCCAAAATCCGGATTACCTTACATTGGGCGATACATTCTAAGTACTTAAAATATGCTGTTTGGCGTTTAAGTCGTTCGTATCAGAGACTTAACTGTTGTCATGCTAATGTTAGTAGATCGGAAGTGCAGGATAGTCTTTTGAAGCTGTACCAGTAATGATTAGATTATTTTCAGCGAAAAAGCCTCAAGTAATGCCTTAACAGGGATTACTGCGGTTCCTCGAAGACTCCTCTCGATATCTTTCAAATAACGGGACCACCTCGGGTTCTCCTATCAAGCAATTAGGGACTTGTCAGAAATTAGCAGGGGGGGAGGGGGGGTGGGAATTTTAAATTTGGGTTCGGAAATGAGGTGACCCATCCCTGCAATGGGAGTGAACTTTGCTACCCCCCCCCCCCTTGACCTTGGCCTAAAATATCATGACCCTCCCCCTCTTGTATAAGGGACTGTGCAATAATTAGCAGGAGGGGGGCTGAAAAACTAGAGGGGGGGCATTACATAAAATTGCTGCCAAGATAAGGGGGGCTCAAAGTAAAATCACTCATTTGACGGAAGAGTGTCCTTAAGTTTTATTCGAAATGTTAATAAAATTAAACGCAATAAAAGATTCTCAATACAGGCATCATGATAGACTGTAACAAATATCAATACGAACAGCTGTTAAACGATTATTGAAAATATTCCATCAAAATGAAAAGCAAATTCACAACTGATCAATTCTAACCCGTCTTCTAATTAATTGAGCTGATCCTATGTAAAGCAAAAGTCATGAACTTGTTTTTCAACTTCCCCCATAAAACAATGGGAATCAAATAGATCTCGTAGACAAGCTTTGTTGGTTTTTGATGTGAATAAAAGTAATGTTTCTTCATCGACTGAATCGATTTGCTGAATTCCATATATATCTGGCTCATAACAAAGTTCAACAGGCTCTCCTCCCAAGGATCTAAAAATAATGCAAGCTCTTTTTCGCCTGTTATTTGAAGCGTTCAATCTCCTGTTCTTTGATTTTTTTCTCTGCTCCTTTCTCTTTCTGGCTTCAGAAATTTTACATTTTGAGCCAATGTGGTAAGCACCCTGGTACTTAGCAAATGCTTTGTCTAAATCTTCAATCAAGCGATCAACATCCTTCTCGATACTAGATGTTACATAATAACGTTTGTCATTATTAAAGCTGTGATGGCAGCTCAGTCCAGTTTTGAGTTAGTGTGGTGGTGGGGGCGGGGGATGCGACGTTATTTTTAACATAACAGAGGGGGGTTAGAACTAATTTTTTTTTGTTTTGGAGGGGGGTTACTGTCTAACTTTTTGCTAGATAACTCTAGTTTTTTCAGCCCCCCCCCCCCCCCCTACCCTCCTGATAATTATTGCGCAGTCCCTAAGTGATAAAATCTGGTTCTTGCAATACACTATAGGGCCAGTCTGTATTATGAGAGCTAAAAATATATTTCTAATCTGTTCTTTGTAATGCCATATACATACATTTTAGATGACAGCATTAAGAGTCCGACTCTGATTCTGACAGTTGATCACTCGACTCTAGATCTCCTATTTCTTCCAGGTTTTTTTTACAAAATAAAGAACTTCTTTTTTCTTCTGTGGGTGAACCTCTACATGTTCAAGGACACATATTTGTATGACCCTCCCCCTTTTAATGGTTCATTTTTCATGACCCCTCCCTTTTCAGCAGTTTTAAAAAGTTGTGACCTTCCCTCTGTTTCCACCTCCCCTTCCCCCCTGCTAAGTTCGGACAAGTCCCTTAAGACACTCATTCCTTCGCAGAACTTCATAGAACTTGCAATCTATATCAATGACTATTACTACATAAAATTAATTTTCTCTTCAAGATAAATATGGTTTCGGAAAAGGAGTGATCACTTTGGTTACAACTTCTACTCTTTACTTTCTGCAAGTTGGCTTCACCCTACCTTTATCAAACACTCTACCTTCTCCTCCAGTTTGATTTACCTTCGAAGCTATTATTTCACGACTTAGCTCGATCAGCTGTTTTATCTCCTCAGCCATACCTGCGTAACAGATAAATAATCAGTTTACATTGAAGCTTCTAATACCAATTTGACCAGAGCCATATATGGTAGAAGAAGAAGCACTTTTTGGATTTGCTACAGGGGAAACACCCCGGTATAATTAATGAAGAACTGGTTCATGCTTATCCTGAGGGTCAAACGAGTTATGGGGGCACGCGGGAAGTTTAAATTAAACCGGCAAGAGAGAAGCGCGTAAAAAAGGGGCTGTGTCGTAGTTGATGGCTGTCCATTTCATTTTGTTAATTATATTGCCAATTACGTACATAGCCTGCGAGAAAGCTCTCAATTACCAAGTACACTTCCTTATCCGCTGTGAATTGCTATTTCGGATTCCAAACGCAAACATATCCCGGATTCCAAAATCCGGATTACCTTACATTGGGCGAACATTCTAAGTACCTAAAATATGCTGCTTGGCGTTTAAGTCGTTCGTATCGTAGACTTAACTGTTTTCATGCTCTAATGTTAGTAGATCAGAAGTGCAGGATAGTCTTTTGGAGCTGTATCAGTAATGATTAGATTATTTTCAGCGAAAAAGCCTCAATTAATGCCTTAAGAGGGATTACAGTTAACTGCGGTTCCTCGAAGACTCCTCTCGATATCTTTCAAAGTAAAGCTAAGAGAATTCAATGCGAATAAATCAATATCAATTCAGTTTTTAAGACACCATTTCAAGACTACATACCAAGAATTAGCGGAATCGAGGTACGTGGTATAAGGGTAAAACTCGAATCTAATTTTCGAACTTTGAGCCGGCCAGAGTTACAGAAAATCACTTCAAATTAGGATCTAAAATTACCTTTAGTTTCACTTGCTCCTGTAGGTCCTGTAGGCATCATCCCTATAGTTAAAATCAATGTAGCAACCACTGTCAAGAAGGATAAGGCCAGAAAAGCTATCATAGCGGATAACATATGGCGACTTATAACAATATTTTCCGTAGATTGTTGTCGTCTTCTTTCGTCGTTTTCATGGTAAATTTGGTTTCCTGCTGGATCTTCGGACGGTGAAGACTGGATAGTGAAGAACTGTAGGTGATCATAAGGATGTTCATTCTTGGGTTCAGCTCTGGAAGCCTGCATCCTTTTGGTTGTGACGAAAACTCTGAGTAAGAGTCTTCTTCAAGGTCACAGTTTGTAGTGAATGACACTTGTAATAACTTAGTGCCTAACTACTCTCATTAATATGATGTCACGGGAAAAAAAAATTTTCCGGTTTTCTTCAGTGGTTTCTTTTGGCCATCAAAAAAGGACATCTGGTTTTTAGCTCATGGTTGACGCAGTCATGCCATGGGCTTTTGGAGGCACTCGAATAGCACTCGATCACTCACTCACTCAGCTCAGCTCAGCGCATAGAATCCGTATGACTAAACTGCGATTGGGAGTTCATACTTCTGAAAATGATGCAACCTTCATCAATTTAACAGATCATGATAGAACGTTATATTTACTCAGATAAGACAATGACAATTCTTCAAAAATTATAGTCAAATATGCCCATCTAATGCTTTTTGTTTTCGTTTTTTAAAAAAAAACGAAAACAGTTCCTGAGTCAAAAATCCAATTATAGGATGACAGGCTTAGGCCGGTTCAGGAATTTGGGTCCCCGCTGCTTAGGTAAAAATTTTTTCCCTAAATCACAGTAGGAGCTGAAACAGGAACTACACTAAAAAGAAGACAAGCCTTACGAAGGTGTTGTAAGGCGGATTAATCCTCAACGCCTGATATGTAATACAATAAAACAATGGGACAGGGCTACTTTTTCTTTGCTGTTATATTTTTCGTGGCTAGCGGTTTCGTGTCGGCTTGGTTAAAAAATATACATCAACGGAATTTTCAGTTTTAAGACGCCTTTATCTTAGTTGCCATTGTATTGGTAAAGGATTACATATTAAATAAATTTGTTACAGAAAAGTAAATACTTCAAACGTTTATTCGTTAGACAAGGGAAAATAAACGCGCCAGTCTATTTGTCAGACACAGGCAAATTAATGCCCCAGTGTATGTTGTAAGACACAGGCAAATTCATGCCCCAGTGTATTTGTTAAACACAGGCAAATTAATGCCCCAATGTATTTTGTGAGACAAAGGCAAATTAATGCCCCAGTGTATTTTGTGAGACACAGGCAAATTAATGCCCCAGTGTATTTGTAAGACACAGGCAATCGCTATCGCAGCCTGACTGTGACGATGGGATTTCGCTCAGCGAAAAGCGAATAATAAGTGCTGGCTGCCTAAAAACGGTCGTCGAATTGTTAAAGCGACGTTGAAAAGTAACTATTGTGGTTTATTACTATCTGGACAATTTTGTTTGAATTCTGTAAAAAGGTGATCTTTGCCCAGTAGGCTGTTTGTCCGTGATTCCATTTATCTACAGGAAATGCTGCGCTGGAATAAACAAGTCTCTATTGTAGAATACTCAACTACAGAAGGGCAATCGGATACTTCGACTGCGTTAAATTACTTAGCTAGGTCAGAGCACGTACAGCCTCGAGCTCAGTCCGTTTATTAAAATAATTTTTAGCTAGTGTTTAGCAAAAGCGCGTTCTAAAGCAGTGTTAATGTCGCCATAAACGCCAGTATGCTGTATTGAATAGCTGGTAGTACATTATACTAACCGTTACGTACTCTTTGCGAACAGCATGTGGAAACATTTATTTAAAAGCACTTATAGGAAACCCCTAAAGGTCCATTTTAAAACAACTGTTTAAAACCACGATTTGAATAAAACTCGGCCATATGTAAAACTTAGCTATTTTACAAGAAAGCGCACTATTGTTCCGAAAGTGTTTGGCAGTCACATGAGAAAGCAAATTATTTTACGACTAAAAAGCGTTAAATTAATAAGTTTAAAGTGATCTTTGCGTTAAGCAGAAATGCTACGCTTTAATAAGTTTCTAGAATATTCAGGTGAACATCCAATCGGATACTTTGACTGACAACACGTACAGCTTCGGGCAAGGAAGGGAATCTCCCTGGTCCTTGGTGGAAAGCGTGAGTGCTATAGAGATGCCAAAAAGTTACCGACGAAATGCTGACGAAATGCTTAACACTATATACCAAAAGCAGATGCCAAAAACCAAATGCTAAAAACTGTATGCCAAAAAACAACCTGCTGAAAATCAAATCATAAAGAAATGTAAACATGATCTATCAAGTATATCAATACACACAGAAAGTCATGAAAGATATAAAAAAAAACGAAGGAGAAAAGTGAGTCTGTTACAGTGCCCAAGCAGTTTAAAACACCTGAATCTCCAAATGCAATGTTTTTTTCTACACTAATCCAATTCATTCATGACCTCGCCCCTAGGAGCAGTTGATTACTTTCGTTTTTAGTCTTCCTACCTCGTTAGAAAACGGAATTAGAACTGGCATTTTATTATTTTTATTATTGTTATTATTATTTTTGTTTTTGTTTTGTGAGAGGCTTTTCTCTTTTTAATATGCCTGGACGCCGCTACCAAATCTGTCTCTCTAAGGCCCGGTTGAGACGACATACTTTCACATGAGCCGAATCGAATTGAATATGGCACGACTCATTCAAAAGCCGATCTTCATTTCAGCCGAACTAAGATTCAAAAGGGCAAAACGCGCATTTGTGTTAACTACATTATAAAACTTATTCATTTAGTTGGTATTTCATTTACTTTCCAACTGATTTTCCTGAAACTTTTTGTAAATGGTGAACAAACTTTATTTCTGAGGAATTTCAAAAAGAAATTCGAAGTTAATGGTGAATTATATATAATACTTAATCCAATATTAGAAATTTAAGGGTTAGGAAAACTGAGACACTTGAGAAAAAAAAGCACCTCCAAGCAGAACATAGGATGGGCAACAAAGTAATGTTTTTGGACTTGATTTTGCCAACATAACAAAGTCCAACAATTCGAGCTTATTCGTACCTTAGCCTCACTCAATGATTTTCATATGCTGGTGTCATTTATACTGGCGTTATCCGTTTGGCAAATTAAAGAAAACCTGGGGCCAGTTTCTCGAAAGTCCCGGTAACTTTTCGGGCCCGAAATGAAATATTCAAATCGAAATATAGAGAATAAGGGCGCGGGTCCTGGCTAGCAAACAACTCCATTTTGTTTTACTAATTGACAGTGAAATTAATTGTTATCATGTTAGATGGAAAACTATTGAAACCTCTATCTTGCATGTAAACAACAACAGCTTTACCGGCCCGTTAACATATCGGGGCTTATGAGAAACGGACCCCTGGGCCGATAAGTAATCATAACTTTACAAAGCCTTGAGAAGGGAACATAGGGACAAACAATTCGAGGACGAAGTTGGAAGTTGGTTGGAAGTTGGAAGTTGCAAGGCGGAAGTCGGAAGTTGCAAGCCCTTCCTCTACTTTCGAGGGTGTTAATTTATTCCCCAGGCGCTGTTTGATTGATTAATATACCGCTTCATTTTGCCTACACCAGCGTCAACATTCAGCCCGCCGATAATGTGGCTCGGACATTGAACAAAATTAATATTTTAACAATGGTCTCCTTCCATCACTTACCTCACTAGTTTGTCTAATGTGCCCTTTTTTTTTTTTTTTTGACCTTTCGAAATTATTTTAGGTACCGAAGTGCCTATTTTAGGTGCGTACGTGTGTAAAGCCCCTGTCTTAACAAAACATCCTCTTTCACGAAAACAAACCTAAAAAAATAGATGACGTCATTAGCTACAATATATTTTTAAAACAATTATTCCACGAGCCCGAATGGGCTCTGAGTCAATAGCCCATGAGGCCGTGAGGGCGAGAGGAATAACTGTTTTAGTTAAAACCAAACAGTTGGTCAAAAATATCGAGACAAAACAACTTTAGCTAGTTAAATTTAGACTTAAACCCTTTTTGCCTCCAAAAAGCCGGTGCTTTTTGCTACTAGTGGGCTATAACAAATAGCCTAGTAGTAGCTTAACCAATCAGAACGCAGCATTGATAATAGACCACAAGTTGGATTTTACTAAAAATGGTTGTTTCGGGGATCGAGTGGACGTTCAGGATCTTCCTTAGGCGCGACTCCAAACCTTTTTTTTTTTAATTTTCTTACCATAAAAATAAATAAATTAATAGACGGTGCCAACTTTCCTCACCTGCAGTCAATGGCTAAATTACGGAGGAACCAGACAGGTGAGATCGGTGCGATTATTCACCGAGGTTAAAACCAATTTTAAGATGGTCCAATTCAATTAAGCCTCATTTTCTTACTTGGGCTCCCTTGCCTCATCTTTTATTTTTAAAATTTGTCTATATATCTAACTTGTATGGCAAAATGATAATAAAACAATAAAACAAAACAATATTTAGTCCAAGAACTCAAATCCATGTTGACAGAAGCGTTTAAAATTGAGGATTGCAGTGACAGCTCTTTGTAAATAGATTCAGCGACTACACTAGGTCTCTTTTTACGCCCTGTGATTGGCTAGAACTTATGTTCGTGCATTGTTCGAACCCAATCGTAATTCGATTGTTAAGGTTGTGCTACATTATATAGTAAAAATGTAAAAATTAAAGGGAACGAATTAAAGCCAGCTTAATGTTTTTGTTTTTCAGTCATAACTAGTTCGTTGTTTAGTCTGTTTCTTTTGAAATTACATTAAACAATAATTTTAGTTCATTTTTCTTGCTCTAAACCAGTTTCTTTTACTTTGTTTACTTATTATACTTGTGACATCGTTCGTGAATCTCTGGAATATAGGAATCAACTTGCAACTCTAAACTTTGAAGTTGCGTAGTGATTACTACTTTTATTAAATAAGCACCTTACCTAGCCTTGTGTTTGTGATCATTCCGAATTACAAGGACATTGTATCAATGCAAATTTAAAAAATAATATTAATAAAATAAAATGGAACAATCCAATGATATAAAAAGATGGTTAAGTTTGTCTGCTCAATTCATCGATCCAAATAATATTTGGCGAGCTTATATTACCATCACCGTGAAAAAGAAATACGAGTTTCTCTCCGAGCATTTACAGCAAATTCAAATATATTTTCCACGTTTTGAGTGAGAAAAAAATATATAAATATTCCAATAAGATTAATAAAAATAAAGCCCTGTGTCTGCGATCGTTCTGAATTACAAGAAGCTTGTGTAAATGCAAAATAGAAATAATAATGGTAATAATAATAATAATAATAATAATAATAATTATAATCTTAATGACGCAAAAAAATAATAACAAAAATCATCGATTTAAATCATAGCTAGTGACCTTATATTTCCATTATTGCAGAAGAATTATTATTGTCTCCGAGCCTTTATGACAAACTCAGACATATTCAAAAAAGTATTGCTCATCCCTGACTGTAAATAACACGAGTCAGTAAATCATACATTGAGCGACATTGTTGTTTATGTTAAGGCTTGAGTGAGAAATCTCGCGAATTTTGTTAGAATGTGAACACGTTTAGCAACGAGAAAAGATTACAAAGCGAAATCCTCATACTTGACACTTATATTTGCTACTAAAATTAAGAACTCCCGCTGGGTTTAACCAATTAACGTCCTTTTGATGGTCAACTGAAGTTTTCATAAAGACTTTTCTAGAAAACGAGGTATAATGAATTAAAAGAAGCAATTAGCTGAAGTCAATCTAACTACCAATCCCTCCCTAATTATCACAATATTCATGATTAGATCCCAAGTTAAAGATGTTATCGAGTCTTAAAAAAAAAGTCATTTAAAAATAAAAATTCTAATAGCTAGAACCAAAAAAAAAAACTCTGTACTTTTCTGCATCGAAAAGATGTGCTTCCTTACAATTATTCAATTTGTCATTTAATATGTACGAAGTGACACCAGCAAAGCTGGGCAAAGAATGACGATTTTTTGCTTAAATGAAACAAATAGTTTCTGAATTATTTATGACTGTACAACCTCATACCGTTAAATATATTTTAACATATTATCTCTGACTACAACTACTGTCTACAGCGTTCTGTCGAGAACCTCGAGTCCAAAACTTCAAAAGATGTGGAAATGATTAACTTCTTGGAACAGTACCATGAAGCGAGCCATCTCCAAGAAAGGCCAAGTGTATGAAAAAGGTGAGTTTTTATTAATCAATATGATGCCTTGCAAATGACAACAAGCCTGAGATAATTTTATCATTTTTTCAAAAGTCGAATTGCGAATTATATATTGCAATCTAATTTCGAGGAAACAGTGATTGTTTTGGAAGAACAATGTTTCCTAGTAACCCTGAGTTTTACTAAATCTACCTTAATTAAAACAGCGTTTCTAAAAAAGACAGCCACAACCTTTTACCACTATTCCGGGCTTACTGCAGGCTCCATTACATTACTTAACAATATTTCAAGCTAGTATCTTATTGTGCGAAGTTTCTTTCCGCTGTATTTTCCAAGTTATTCCACTATATTTGGGATCATTAGTTTTGCCCTGGCTTGCGAGTGACGGACCAATTATTAGAATCATCTATGACCGAAAATTTATTCTTCTTTCTCTTTTTGCTTTTCATACCTTTTTGTTTTAATATCAGAAATGAATCTCTCTGTTATGATCGCTATATCTTTTAGGGCATACTATTTTAAGATTAATTAAACTGCGGTTGGTTTTCAAGTTAAGTAATCGGGCATATATGGGGAATATGGTATAGTTTCATTAAGACCAATTTTTTAACCTTACTAGGAAGCCAAAAATATTTTCATGTAGGGAGACCCACTGAAACATTTTCAAGGAAAAATAGGGGCAAACTATGAGTTCATAAGCTGTCAAAACCATCTGTAAAGGTTTTTCCGCCGCATGAATTTGGGGAAAAAATGTATATACAATATTCTCTCTTGATAAATTTTGTGCTCAGTTCTTCTCTTAAAAATTTACAAGCATGAAGACTAACGGCTGCGAGCATGAATAGGGCACCATTTTTACCACTTGAACATGTCGTTCGAGCAGCCAATATAGAGCGTCTTAACTAAAGGCAACTGGCAGCTGTGTTTGTTTATTGGCACGAGATTGACTTGGTACTGATGCCGATATGGTTTCTGATTCGTGGTTTTCGTTACAAAAAAACTAATTTGTCTAACCTGACAGCACTCGAAAACGCTTTATAGCCCAGCTGTTACAGACCAGAATTGTTCACTTTTAAGATAGAAACAAGAAAGTTTGTCAAATTACAACCAACCCTAAGACTAACATTTTTGGATATGGATTCAACCCTAATTCACCACTGAACACGAGTACTGCGCAAGCCCTAAAACGGCCCACGTGAAAACAGCAATAATTTTCCTTATTCAATGCACATATGTGAACGGCCAAATGTAGCAGGTTTGGTAGACAATCATGCTACCGCTCTATATCCCCAAGGAAGCGAACGTAAAAAAAATGTCTCACATACAATTCGTATGAAAGCCTGTCTAAATAAAATTTCCCAGTGTTTATTTTCTCTTCGTTTTCACCGCATAATTACAGCGAGGCAAACAAGTGGCGGATTCAGTTTGCAGTTAAAATGGCGTTTAAATGTTCGATTAATAGAGATTTTTCACTCACGTGGTCAGCAGCTATGAAAATTTGTTTGAACAAAAGACGGTTTTTACCTTACAAAAAAGGATCAACTCCCAAAGGACTGGTTTGAGGCACAGAAATGGCCGCTGTTTCACGGTCTTGGGACAACAATATGCCGTGACGTCGTGCGAAAACGCTTTATTATAGTTGACGTAAAAACAGAATTTTAACGATGGAAAATTTATTTGATTCACTTTTATTTGACAAGCTCTTTGCATGTTCAAACAATAACAGCGTCAATAATGATAAATGTGCCATGAAAGGAGTACTTCATAAAACTTTAACGCGGTTTCGAGCAGGCCAAGGCCATAAAGGCCAGAATGTTGCAAGCTATAGTTTACTTAAAAAGTAATTGCGGCTAGCACGCAATAAAAGAAAAGAGAGATCGTAGTCTACAGGTATATGGTAAAGAAAATTTCAGTCACCATCTCGGTGTCTTTCGAATGAGACAGCGAATTCTTAATGTTCTTTTAGTACAAATGTTTATCTCTACTTTAAAGCAGAAAAACGTTTTTCCCTACGGTTGGCTGATGCCTTGAATTTAATTTAGACGCGGTGAATGCGTATTCAAGAGAAAGTTATTTTTCAAATGACATGCGATTATTATGTTTGCTTGCATGCAGTAATATGTCAATGTCGAAATCTAAATACACAAGAAAACGTTGAATTGCGCTATTTTATGTCTTATATAAACCCAGAATAGGTTGAATTTGCAATCGCTCATTTACGAACCTAAAAGCTCGATTCAATGTCTTCATATCATCCCCAAAGCTTTATATGAAAAATCGTTTACTGATTTTCCAGCATGATTCCCCTCCTATCATAATCTCACATGGCTTGCTGAAGTTGTAACCTCTTACATAGAATTCACTTATACACACGAGCTGTATTTCTAGAATGGAATCTTATTCGTAATAAAACTAGCTTTTGATAAGCCAAAGTTTCAAGGACGTGCTTAGAGAACATGAGAATTTAGTGTTAAGATCTTTTCAATTTTGCTGTCAAATAATAACACTTTATTTATTTATTTATTTTATTTTATTTTATTTTATTTTATTTTATTTTATTTTATTTTATTTTATTTTATTTTATTTATTTTATTTTATTTGCCACACAATAATTACAAAAACTAAAGGAAAAGAGAGAAAAAAAGAAGTGGCGAGGAGACCTAACAGAAACTATGGAGCTTATGACTCGAGGTTAGGCCTCCTCGGTCAAGAATTAGAGAGTTATGTAACGTAGTTTTTGTTGCACTATTCAGAAATAGATGATTAAAGAGGTAAAGAGATCATGTGACCATACGCGAACTAGGGCTTCGGAAACTTTAAAACATTTCTTTGCCAAGAAAATTTCGTTCTTAATTGCTCGAATTGTCTGTTTGTCATGCCCCCAAAGAAAGAACTTCTATAGCGAATATTTTAGACTCTAGTTGTCAAGGCGGTATAAAAAGATAATTAATTTTCTCCAATACACCGTAATTTTCCTCGCATATTCTCCATCAAAGTACAATATATTAACAGCTATGTAAACATTATCATATTTTGCTGTCTGTTAATTTGCGTACGTTTAAAAGGGCATGTTTCATATATGCTTGTTCCGGTTGTTTTGTGCCTTGTTGTCAGATGTATTTAAATTTTTGCTCGTAATCGTAATACAGTATTGCCTCTTCAATTTTCCAGCGTGACTTTCATAACTTAGCAACTACAGTAATTGAAAATACGTAGTGTAAGTAGTGTCAACCAGCAGAGACGACAGCAAAAAGGCCAGGTATATAATTAGAAGCAGAAACTTATTACTAATAGAAGTCGTAATTCATGTATAGCGTAAAGAAAACTGTCTACCTCGCCCTGAGCGGATTTTTCACTCCCAGACTCAATCTCAGTCTTTAGACGCTGTACCATCACATGCAGACTGTTTACAATTACACATTACAACTTGTTTTTCCATATTTTGTGATGTAAATTTGTAAATTTCTTGTAGTTTTATTAGCATTTGTCAATCATACAAAGTGAAAGAGTTAAGGAGGTTTTCAAGTACTATAATTGACCAACCAACAACACATGTCGCTAGCATAGCCGAGCAATTAGTCTCGTCTGGTTTTTTCAAAGCTTATAATAATTTCAATTATACTTGACTTTTTTCAAGATATCTCAGACATTTCGTCGCCGCTTGTTCTACTTTCAGAACAGACAACGGGCTTGCGGACATCATTTTAAACCGGCAATGGGAAGGCACGTCTTGTTTCTTGGAAAGGTTCCCAGGTTGTTTACCCCCACGCTTTTCTTGTACCTGTCTACGATTATTCCTTTCAGTCAAGTGGTTGCAAATAAGGGGGGAAAGACGTTAACAATAGGAGGCTTTTATGCATCTGGTGAAAGGACAACTTTTCAGAATGCTTCAGGTATCCTCAAAACAGTCGAGCGAGCTCTTAGATTCATCAATGAACGATCACAAATTCTACGTGGTTACAAGCTTGACATCAAATGGCGGGATACCAAGGTAGGTTGTGCTTTTTAATTTTTAAAACATGCGATAGAGTGGAGATAGTTTATCGATGAAATGTTTGTTTTTTGCCATGACGATATTGAAATTTTGCCATTCAAGCCAGCCGGCTTCATTTGAATATTGAAAGGGAACTCACTCGACTTCAATACTTGATCCGGATTCTAAATACGAAAAATTGAAGCTATACTCTATGCAGCAATATAAACAGTACCATAGGACAACGTTAACTTAGAATCCAATTCAAAATATGGATAGTAATTGAACTGAGTCATTAATCTAAACTAAGATGACTACCATCCATCTGCCCATTTAAAACAAAAATTTTACGTTTTCATTTCTAAATACGGCTACAAAATGGAAGGTAAGGTACTCGGTACTTGTAAAGTTCTTCGCTTACTAGCTTTGAAGCAAAATATCTTTATCCCAGACATTTTTTCCAAGTCAAACTTCCTCAAAAAAGACGTGCAGGCAAGTTTGATACTTGACGGATAAAACGTGCAGATATTTGACGAGCTGGAAGACTATGAGTGCATTATCTATAAAACAATCAAATTCGGAACTCAGTATTTGACCGGTTAATCATGCCATTTTTCAGGAACCTATCAGTCTTCGGCTCAATGGTATCCAAATTCACTTCTTCACATCCTAGCGCGCCCACTCATCCTTTATCACATGCAGGGTGATCTAATATGGTAGAATGACGTCAGTCTAATAGCGGTAATGGACTTTTATCACTAATATATGAGCACCTGTCATACACACTCAATATATTCCCGCAACTGGGCTGAATCGGAATGCTATGGCCAATCAGAAGAGGCAAGGAAAGCGCAACTGGGCCAATCAACACTCGAACGAGACACTTGCAAATGCTGCCAAGCGCGGGAATTTAAACAAATGCGACCAAGCCACAGATGCAGTGGAGTCAATGTGGGATGATTTACATGAATATCCAAAAGGAAAAGTATTACTACCACTATTCTAGAATAAAGTGTTTGGCGCCTGACAATGGTCTTATTTTACGCGACGGCTTATTTTAATACTTTTTATTTCTTTTAGTGCCAAATGGGACCGGGTGTCCAGGCGTTATTTCAGCATATTAACGAGCCACCGACAAAAATCATGCTTCTTGGCGGAATATGCAGTGCAGCTACCAGGCCTATCGCCGAGTGCTCACATCTTATGAATCTAATACAGGTATAGTACATTGAAAGAAACAGAGAGCGAAGCGTGCAGCGCGCGCGTGATCAGCGAATTCGGACTCGAGTCAGCAGGCGGTCTATCTAGAAACAGAGTTCAAATCCTTGTACATAACTTATTGATTGCCTCCTACCAGTAGAGGATTTTTTATCGTGTTTTTTTGTATCATTATATTTGTTATTTGTTTCGAATTGTTTGAGCAGCTAAGTGCACTAATCCACTATTGTTGGTTTTCACATGACGTCACTAAAATTCAAACTATAAAACTATCCATCCTACTGAGATTTTATTTTCATGGCGTATTAGAGCAGCTGAAAACTAATTTTAAAACAAATTTTCGCTTCAAAAGGTTTCTTGGTTTTGTAATAGAGTTTTAAGCTTTTCCGTGAGGCAGCATTTACATGACGGGCGACAGAGCTGTCATTTAGGTTTAAAAAAAGTGACTTTTTTCGATGAATTTTGCTATCTAAACGGTTGAAGTATTAGAAAAAGTATTACTTTAATGTTTATGAGTTCCTATAGGAGTAAATTCACGCTTTTGTAGCAAAACCCGGTAACAGATGTTTCTGTTAGTTTCCGTCCGCCATGTTGGAGCTCATCCGGGTGAGCTACAGCATGGCGTCTCCATACAAAGCTCTCGCTATAAATTTGGGTAAAACATTTCCTCGGATATCTCGTATACGAATTATTCCTTCGACCCAAATCTTGGCGAGGGTCTTTGTATATTTACCTCCTTTCATTTCCCAGATTCTGGACTTTATCTATTGAATGGTTTTGACTTTAATTTTGATTTATTTTGAATGGCGTGACACTGAAAACCAGCAATAAACAAAGTTTTTAAGCATTTACCATCCTAGTCAAGAGATTCTAAGTTTGTGCAAGGAATCTTTCGACCTTCTCGCACAGGCGTCAGCTAGAACACCTACTGTCAGCGGACGTCAAGTCAATTTGGTCAGAAGTGGAAGTAGAAGTGGTTGTCAACAACGGGTAGTTGGTATCTTAATTTCCTTTAAAGGAAGTTATGCGCTAAATATCCGGATCTGGGAGCAATAGTTAGTTTTGTTTCTTTCGACCCTTGAGACTGCGCCACAGACGGAACTAAACTTCTGGTTAAGTCCGTCTGCGAAACAGCGCCGAAATCCTTGTCCTGTCCCCTCCTCCCCCCTCCCCCTCCCCCGGGTTTGAGTACGCGCCATGATTGGACTTTACAAAATGCCATTGTCATATTTCCCAATCAGGTTGAAGGGAAACTCGAAATGCATTTGTGGTAATTCATTGAGTCCGTTGGTGGCTCAGAAAAAGGATTTCAGCGCTGGGTCGCAGACATCACTAACGGGGTTTAGATTACGTCTGCGAGGCAGGTTATTGAGACTCGAGGGAAATCAGAACTTCTACTATGCTTTGCACAGAAAATATTCTCGGCTGTGTTGATTCTGTGACAAAAGAAAACCTTTGTTGTAAAGAAAAAACTTTTGTATATCAGCACTTTGGAATTGCTTTGCGGACCTCAACCTTGACGGTCCCAGTCCATAAAATTCACTTCTGGTCAATAACGCATGATATATTAGACCTAGGTGTACGCGATTATCTACTGACAAAGATTGTCTTGTTCATTCGTATTCCCAGGTTAGCTATGGCGCGGCCTCGGCCTATCTTTCAGACAAAGAAAAATACCCTCTGTTCTTCAGGACAATTCCGCCTGATAAGGCGCAAAACTTAGGTCGCCTTGCCATCCTGAAACATTTCGGTTGGAAAAAGGTTGCTATCATAACAGAATCTGAGTCTTATTACCAAGCTGTGAGTATTCCCTATAAAAAACTGAACTCGTTTTCATTTAGTTTTCCATTTGTACACTTTGTCCTCCAGCAAATGCTCAGTGTTAGTTTAAGTGCTCAGCTTAGTTTTCCAAACCAACCAGAAAGAAAGCCAAAACCACATCAAATATACCTTAAGGAAGATGAAATGCTTTCATCCCGACCAGGTCATAACAAACAGTGCCCACATTCATAACAGTGGAATAACTGAAGTGACTACCCACAAAAAATATCAAGATTTGCTCACAACCTTTGAATAGAGAGATCCACACAACACGTACACGTACACAAGTACGGTCTGTTTGTTTGTTTTGTTTTTTTTTTTTTTTCAAGATTTATTATTATTATTATCATTATTATTATTATTATTATTATTATTATTATTATTATTATTATTATAATTATTCAAAATCGAGCCTAGCACATGCTTGGCTTGAGCCTTTTCCACCATTCCACCACTTCCCACCCCTTCCCTTATTGAAGGAAACAACTAAAGATCAAACAGACATTACATTGTAAATTTGTATCGTGTGTATCGTGATGACGTTTCTTTAAAGGCTTACGATAGTCTCAAGACATTACTGGCAGAAAATAACTTGTCAATCATCGCCCACGAATCCCTTGGTGAGGGAGAAGAAAGCCATCAATCGTCCATTAACGTATTGAAGGTAATCAAATAATAATTGATAAAGTACAGTTGTAACGACCAAGTTAAAATAGAGCGAGCACTAGGAGTTCGCTATGGTGAAATCTATTTATCTATCATATTTAAGAACAGGAAAATCGATAAAAAAAAAAGACGAATCCAAGAGTTCGAATATGGAAGTAACTTATGTTTGAAGGTAGGTAAAACAGGCAACGATAGCTGCAACTTGCTCCGGAACATTGTTGCAAAACGAATTGAATAGCGATGTTGCGCTTTTTACCACGCACTTCTCAGGTTGCGAAGAGTTGTTGCATAACTGAGTAGAGAGTAGTTCTACTTTTTGCAACCAAATCTGTACATGTTGCGCGTTTTACTGGCCCAAGGCAAACTTGTTTTGCAGCAAGTGACGTAAATCTTGTGTATGGATTGACTTCCGCGTAATGTTATTCAATCAGAAGTCAGTATTCACGCAACTTGCAACAATCTCACTTGTTGCAAGACATGATTGAACGGGGGTTAGTGGTAAAACGCGAAAAATTGCTTTTCATGCAGTTAGTTTTGCAGCAATGTAGTAAAAGAAGTTGCACGATTTTGTCGCCGTTTTTACCTTAGCATTAGTTTGCAAGATATTCTTCTTTCAACAACCAACAATAACAACGCACAATAGACATTGTGATGCATGTGGGATTTCCCCATGTATTTTGACATTCACCGCTTGAAATTTAAGCACGGTTAGTTTTTGGTAAAAGTAGTTTTCTTGATCAAACGCCATTACTTTATGTTAATGCACACTGAGCGCAGGATTACGTCAGCAAGCACATTTGCACATTTGCGTCACTTGAATTTGAAACTGCCAGGTTTTGTTTTCTCGTGAAGATTGTTTTTTAAACCTCACTGGAACGGAATGGATTGTGGTAACTGTAGCGAAATGATGTCGCAGTGGAAATGTCCTCTTGCGATGGAAGGTGAGTGACACACCTTAAATCCTAATTTGTTTCCTTCTCGCTTGATTTTGGATGTTACAGGAAAGAGATGCACGGGTGATAATTGGACTTTTCTCTGAAGAAAAAGCCATTGAGTTATTTTGCCAGGTAACTCAAACTGTTAAAACTTTGTGGAGAGGCAAGGGATAGTTTCATTTTATAAATAAACACGGGCTGGAGTGCTTCCTCCTTTTTTCAATTTGATTGACGTTGAGGTACATGTCTGGAAATCACCCAGTTAAACAATCGGTAGCCTGCGAAATCAGCGAAAACATCCGTTTCTCCTCGCTCTTCGCCGCCGGGGACGTTTCGCGAGGAGGAATAACGTCTGCGACTCAGGGGCAGAAATTCCACACTGATGACGCAAACCGATGTTTACATAATAAATCCAGTAGTCATGGGGTTCCAATACAAATTTGTCCAATTTTACGTGTCTTGCTGGTCGATTTTGGTAAAGTGTTATGTTCATCTGCCAACGAGCTCCAGCAAAACTCAAATGCTTCTTTTAGAGAAGACTATATTCCACAAATATTGACTATTTTGTTAGGGATTCTTCGCGTTTACATTTGACCTTTGTGGCCTTTGTCTTTTGTCTGTCATTCGTAAACAATAGCTAAAACAATGTACTCCGTCGACCAATCAGCGCTTCTGACCGGATTCCGGACAGATTTTACGTCATCAGTATGGAATTTTGTCGCTGAGCCGCAGACGTTCCTCCGCGCGAAATGTCCCCATCGACAAAGAGCGAGGAGAAACGGATGTTTTTGCAGGCTAAACAATCGGTTGTTTAATTGTTTCTTAAACTAGGGCAAGAGCTGGGTAATTGGCTCCTGCCAATGATCATTAACGTTTGAGAAAATTCAAAGCTCTAGTGTTTTGACGTAGCCGGGTTTCATCGATATCCGAGAGTGTTCTCCAGTTTTTATGGTTGTTAAAAGAACATGATACAGGTCCTGTTCACGCTTTCTCAGTATGAGTACTAGTATGTAAAGTCACATATCATCCTCGAGAAGTCAAGAGTTTTCCATGCCATCAGGTCTCAAGACACCGAAAATCGTTCCGGTTGCGCTTTAAAATGTTTCCAATATCCTCTTTAATTGCTTCTTGTCAGTAAATTTCGAATAACCAATAAATACTCAAAAAAAAGGTTTTTGCAGTGCGCGGTGCTTATTAGATCACTGAAAATCTAAGAGTAAACTAACAAAGGCCATTGTTATCGATCAAGTCTATTTCTAACCACCTGCCTCACAGTGGTCACCATTAAACTGTTCCTAGGCTTTCAAACAAGGCTTCTATGGTGACAAGTACGTGTGGCTTCTGATGGGATGGTATCGACATCGTTGGTGGGTAGTGGAAAAAATGCACTCTGCCCGTGCGTCAAAGCTTCGTTGCAAAACAGGACACGTCACTAAGGCCTTTGGAAACTTTCTCAGCACAACTATCCTGAGAATGGGACACAGTTCCCCAGACATAATAGGAAGCAAGGTAAGAACTCACTTGAGTCGTTTGTAATATTTTTCATCATTTAGTGGATAAACCTCTAAATGAAACTTTTTTTTGCTAATATGGTGGACTTTAGTCGCTGGTACTCCGTTAAAATTTCACTGCTGCTCCACCCATGGAGAGGAGGGGAGTTAGTCATGTACGTATATATGGTAAGGGACAGGTAAGGGACAGACCATTAGAAAAGTCATGGGGGGCGAAGTACCAAGAAAATATTCATGCGAGGGAAAATTAATCAAAGAAGTAAGGAAAATGCCAACGAAAAAAGTATTGGATTAATTTAGGTTTCTGAGACACTGCCCACCTACCCCTCCCCTACTCAGGTAAATTAAGGCATGGGCCTCAATTTGCCTTAATTTGCTCTCTTCAAAAGTGAGGGGGTGGTCTATATCTAAGAGCTTTAGATGAAGAGACATAAAACTTTGCCAGCTAACCACATTTTTAGTTTGTGTCAATTTTGTGCTTTAAAATTATGCAAATTAGGTCACGTGACCTCCATCGGCTGAAAAAGCTTGTTCTTCAAATGGCAACACTTTTTCGTGTGTCTTCAATTATTTTACCGGTTGCATAATGTTAATGCCGTTTAATGTATTACTTCTGTGCTTGGCCTTTTTTAGATATTTAAAATCGAAGGCGTTAAGATGGGATACAATTGCTTTGGGGGACTGGGTCTAGTTGAAAAAGCCATTTATTTTCCAAAACAGTGAAAAAATCAAAAAAGGCCAAGCACAGTCTTGTAGATGCTTGCATTACACATTATCCTAAACTAGTCCGGTTTAATAACTCACAACAAAAAGTGTTGCCATTTTTGTTTAAAGACTTTTTATTGTTTTCTGGCCGTGTGGAGTCACGTAACAACATTTGCATAATTGAACATCACCTAATTGACAGAAACCACACATGTATGTATCTGGCAAAGTCTCATCTTTCTACTGTTACGTGCTCAGAGATAGACCACCACCCAGCACTTTTTTACTGAATCATTGCGGGCCCATGCCTTAATTTACCTGAGTAAGCCAACACATTGCCCAAAGTGAGAAGCAAGTGTTAATGTTAGCTTAGGGGAGGGGTAGGTGGACAGTTTCCCAGAAACCTAAATTGATCCAAAGTATTTCTGCAGCTCGAAAATTCCCTGCCCCTGCCAGAACATTTCTAATGGTCACTGGTCAGCGGTTGTCATGCGAGCATGGCGTGCTTTTCTCAGCTCTGTTAATTTTACTTTTATAGTTAACTTTTTTCGTTGTGAGTCTTTAATTGGAATTTACATATTTTCTTCTTCTTTTTTTTTTTCATTTTTTCCCTTTTATCTATTTACTAATTCCTTGTTTGTTCTAGCTTTAGTGCCAACCTACCTCCTATGCCTGAACATTATTTAGCTTTACTCAGCTCGATTAGCTTTTCAGTTATTCTGAGTAAATGTTACCTTTTTTTGTATTAATATATTATAATGTAAATTAAGTTTAACTGTTTTTTGGTAATAAAGCTTATGTTGTTGTTGTTGTTGTTAATGGTCCGCCCCTTAAGTACCCAGTTTCCAAGGGGGAGTGTACAATTTTTAAAAGGAGCATTTATTGTATAACAGACAAGCACTAGTTAAGGCAGCTTCGGTCGAGTTCCACAGAACAGTGGGTAACGTTTATATGTATTGTTTTCTTATAGTGCAGCTTAGAGCTGCATCATTCCAAATTTAATTCATTTTCTTTCTCCAGGAAGCGTACCTCTCACGGAAAGACAAATATAATGAGTTAGGACTTTACTCGGGACTTGCCCATGACGCAGTTGTTGCCATCGCTCTCGCTCTAAACAAGTCCGCCGAGACTCTGGCCGCAAGAAATAAAACTCTAGAGAATTTTACGTACACCGACAAAGAAATGGCTGAGGTGTTCAGGGATTCACTTTCGAAAGTGAAATTTCCGGGCTTTTCGGTAAGTGGAACAATGTTTATTCTCATTTTTAAAGCTACTGTCAGTTACCCTTTGGGGGTAAGGCTTAGTCCGCTTAGCTTCAGCTGAGCCTAAAACCGGCCAGGGTCACGCGGTGCCAGCACTCTATTCTTGATTTGTCACGTGACATACTACGAACTGTCCTTTGCGAAAATAGTTTAGTCTGAAACTGCCATTCAATAGACCTAATCACGGTTCCAAATCAGGCAATTGTCGAAGTTTTAAAATTTTAAAACCTGGATAGTACATCCGTTTCAAGGGATTTACCTAAAATACTCTAGACATCATTACGAGTAATCATCTGTTTGCAGGGACCTGTGTTTTTTAACGAAGATGGCGATAGACAAGGGCTTGTGGAAGTCGGACAAATGCAAGGTCAGACACTAAATCAAGCTTTGTTGACAGAAATCTCTAACCAATGTAATACAGTAAAAATTCTTGAAAAAAATAAGAGCCACCCAATAAGAGGGCACCAACACCGTAAATAACATGCTCTAACGTCTTCATCTTAACACGTCGCCACGATTTTGTCAAATGATACCACTTATTACCACAAGACGTGTGGATTGAGTCGAGGCCGCAAAAGCGAGCAGTATTTACAACCGCATGAGTATTATAGTGGGGGACGTTTAGGTTCTCCTTTCTGCGGAGGGATCTCGTTAATTTTGCGGGGAAATAAGGCAAAGTCTCAGCAGGGGCACCAAACGACAATTTTCGGAAGAATATCTGTTCGGAAGATGATTTGAGATCTAGAATTTTCGAAACATTTGTTGTAAAATTTCTTGCTTGCCTGCCTCTCCTAGGATTTTCGACCACTAAAAAATGGTATAATTGCCTATTTTTAACGGATTTTTATCCTAAAAAGGTCACCTAGAATTTTCGGGAGCCTTTTTTCTTGCTGACATTTTCGAAAGGTAATTAAGTTTTGATCCCTATAATTTTCGGATCACTAGACTTTCAGCTAGGAAATCCGAACAGATGAAAAATTTTTAGGGGATAAAAATATGCTTATATCTACCGTTTAAATACTAAAATACGTTCAACAATGCAATGTTTAAGTGGTTTTGAACTATATTCTCGTTGGGTGCCCCTGTCTCAGTTCTATCTGAAGATGCGTTATTGGTTATTGTTACATTTTAGCGTTTTAAAAAGACTTGGTGTAAACATTTATTCATCCTCAGACGGCCGAATAAAGATTCTTGGGAACTACACGATGGAGGAAGATAAACTGGTTCTCGAATCCTCAAAGTTCGTTTGGAAAGGTAAGAATTGTTACTGTCGTTACTGTTGAAAAGAGGTAGCTAGATAAAGAATAACCCCACGCAAATGCAGTTATTGCCCCACTCCGTTTACACGCCTTGTATCGAGTCTTGGTTTGAAAGAGATTTGTTCAAGTAACTTCTTTTGTTTGATTTTAGGTGGTACGATTCCATCTGATCAAATGATGACGGTCGACAGATTGCTCAAGATTTCAGTGGGTTTGTTCAGTTTCTTCTGCGCGGTTGAGATTTTGGGAATAATTGTAGCGGTAGCATTTCTGACATTCAACATTTGCCACAGCGACCATAGGTAACACTAAAAATTCTTCCGCAATGCGAACACGTATTTTATAGATTTATCCAAGGCCAAAGGCGAAGCTCTTGTGAGATCTTTTGAAGACTGTCTGTCTAAAGTATTTTTAACTATCTTCACATAAATAAGCGAACTGAATTCCTCCTGAAAAAAATGGTCGTGAGTCTGCGATCACTTGAAAACCAATAACTAGTCAGTGCAGAACTTGAGCCCGCGGTACAGTCAAGTGACACTGATACCCTATTTTGGCAGCTGTCAATTGAACGTAAAGTAATGTAAATATCTTATTATCCACTCCCCACAGGGCTTTTCAGGGATAATTTACAACACTGGTTGGGGGACTTTGCCAGACTGCTTAAGGTGCAGTTTACAAGTACTGAAGGAATGAGTGATGATGCCCCCATACATGAGTGTGAAAGTGAGATAGACCACTACACCGGGCACTACGTGCCCTACTCTTTACGAAGAGTGTGTGGGTTCTTTAACGTCCCACAGATTTATTACATGTGCAAGGGCTTGTGAGACGGGGCCTACGGTTTATCGTCCTTATCCGAGGAGACTAGAAAGTCTAACCATTTGCAGATGTTATTACAAAGGCAGTACTTTCTCCTCAGTTATTTAAAGACCCTGAGTGTTGGTCCCGCCGAGGTTGAAACCTACGGCCTCCCCCTCAGCAGACCGGCGCTCTCCCAACTGAACTAACCGGGCGGCGGTCAACATGACATGGCACGGATGTACAAAATCAAGTTAAAGTGTGACATTCCATATCGCTAACATGAAAGGGTTGATGTACGAACCGATGATTTTGTCACAACCAAATTTTCTTGGATGTAAAGATAACTAAATTTTATTACCCATTGTGCTCTGCTGTGCTCGCTTCGCGCGCGTGAGAGCTTCGCTATGAGTGATGATTTCTCCTTACTGCATGAGGGCATAATCAAGGAAACAAGTCATGAGTTTTTAAACAATGATCACCAAAAACGTATTGCATTGATTTTCTGCATTCTTTCCAATTTACTTGATAAGACATCAATGGAGGCCAGTTAAAAGAATTTGTGTGTTGAAATTTGGGCTTAAAGGGTTATCCACTGTACTAGTGTTTTATGCATAATCGTGGCTTCGCAGGTTCATCAAAATGTCAAGTCCCCGTATGAATAACATCATTGTGGTTGGTGCAATTCTCATATACGCGGCTGGGATCCTACGCGGTATTGACGGCAACTTCGTGAGCCCTGGTGTCGAGGCAATTCTTCGCTGTAAGGTAAGTGTTGGAAACGATACTGAGGTACTCATACCAGTTAAAACCGGATATACTGGAAAAATGGAAAATGCCAGCTTTAACATTAAATTGAGCTACATTGCAAAATCAACTTATGAACTTTAAAGCGCTAACTCTTCAGTGGCAACAATCTGTAGGTTTGATTATTAAAAAAATGAAGTTTTCGGCGGATCACGAGCAGCCTGCTGGAACTGTTCAGATTCTCTAGGCAATTTAGCCACTAGGAACCCATGGCCAGTTAAGTTAAACACAGTTGGCATTTTTGAGGGTTTTCTTCAGTTTGTGCTAGCAACAACCTTAGCTTTCAATCATTTATAAACCACTTCCCCCTAATCCCCGTTCAGTTATGACAATAATAAACGTTAACACCTCCAACAGTATAGAAATTCATGAAAGCATTATCACATATTCTTTGTTCATAAAGATTTTAAGAAGGGAGTGCAAGTAAAATAATCAGTGGAGAAAACGTAAACGAATCGGCCAGGAACCAATTTCATAAAACCTATCGCCGGAAATAACTGATAATAAGTTGAAATAACTTGAAATAAATAGTTTGACTGAGCTGAAAGGCAGCGGTTAGCAGCTACATCCGACGTAAACATTTATGCACTGGCCCTAGGAGAACTTCTTTGCCACTCCGAAATTTTCCAAAAATTTACCTATCTCTTGGGAGCACGGAGATGGCGCAGTGGTGAGAGCGCTTGCCTCCCACCAATGTGACCCAGGTTCAAATCCTGGCTTCGACGCCATATGTGGATTGATTTTGTTGTTGTTTTTCTCCTTTGCTCCGAGGGGTTTTTCTCCGGGTACTCCGGTTTTCCTCTCTCCTCAAAAACCAACATTTCCAAATTCGACCAGGAATCAGGTAGACGAAGAACCACTTTGTGGAAATGCTACCTCCAAATCATCATCATCATCATCATCATCATCATCATCATTATTAATATTAAATTCTGTCATGTCGTTCGATTGCAGTTTTCCACTTGGGTTGCCTGTTGTGGATTCACCCTGGGATTTGGTGGAATGTTCCTAAAGACTTGGAGAGTGCATAAGATCTTTCTCAATCGAACAAAGAAAATGGTAGGTTGATAGCTATTACAAGTACTTGTCTATCTGCTTCTCCGTTTCTAAGCACCACAATCGCGCGCAGAACGATATGGGATTCTGCAGGGAGACGTTCCCAAAAACACAGCGCGCGCCGCAAGTCCTTCAGCACTTCTTTCGCATGGCTCTTTTCCTAAAGCATTTAACGTGAGAGTCAAAGAGGTTACTGGAAATAGGGGGCAAGGGTACAAGTCAAGGGTCTTTCTGTCCCCTATATAGGCAATCCCGAAGGCAATGAAAAAACTGATGATGGTTCTAAGTTGTGAATCCGGGTACTAAATCTCATGGTGTGGATATTAAAATGACGCCACATTTTAAGGATTTATCCACGGTGCCAGTTTTGCTTCAAAGCGAGCTTTTTAGAAACTAACATTAGGAATTTCGAGTTTGGCAACGTCAAGAATCACTTTGCGCGACTTTTAAAATAAACTTGCAGTTCCTTTAACAACTACAAAGATAATAATCAAGCAACAACAAACAGCTTCAAACAAAAGGCCGAACATTCGAACGTACAATCGAATCCACAACCCCAAAGAGGAGGGTTGGGTGCGTTGTTAAAACCCATTCTTGTTAGACTGCGTTATTAAGTTTTATGGGAAGATTAAACAACCCTTTTACAATTTAAAGTCTGTGATGACCGCCAAAAGATGGTGTACACTTTGTTGGATATGACGATACTGGTAAACTCTGACGTCATTCAAAATGGCGGCCATAAAGTCTGCCATCTTGGATTTACCTTTAAAAGTAAAATGATGTAAAAATAAACAACCACAAAAGGAAAACATTCAAAATGCTTTGGAATTAAAACTCGTATTACAGAACTGTTAATGTAAGTTCCGTGCTGAAGGCTCTTTTATTTCTAAAAGGTAATAAGTGACTTCCAGTTGTTTGTTCTGCTGGGATTATTCCTTTCTATCGACCTTTTTATTATTGTGGTCTGGGAGATTGTTGATCCGATGCACGCCGAGAAAAACTTTACAGGACGCAAGGTACGTAATGTCGAGGACAGATGAATATTCTTAGAGCTATTTTTAAAGAGTTATCTCGTGGGGTTCCAGTCAAAATTCCAAAATCTTGAATTCAGGATTTTGTAGTTCAAAAATCTCGAAATCAAAAACCATGAATTCAGGATAAACGTGAACACAAGATTGTGTCGTTCCAAAATCTTGAACTCAGGATTTAAGCATTCCAGAATATTGAATTCAGGACGAGAAATTCGAGAAATCGGGTATATGCCACTTGAAAATTGTCCATTCCTAAAGACTGCACACTTTCAATCACTGTTTTCCATGTGGCTGTGCTTTTAACCAAACGAAGAAGAGAGAGAAGGCGGTGAACGTGAGCTTATTTACTGTCGGCCATGTTTTTGTAAGGTTTGCGGAACGCGTGGGATCTGGAATCCGGAATGTGGAATTCGCAAACCCTTTTCTTTTGTTATTACTTCGGCGGAGCGCGAAGTAAAGGATTCGCGACGCTCAGGAATGTATCAAAGTTACCATTTTTTGACAAGATTGGGCAATGGCAAGATTCTGCCCATTGTGACGATGTAGAAATCAGAATTGATGACCAAATTATCAAGAGAGTCGATCATACCAAATCCTTGGGTCTTACCATAGATGCTCAACTCTCTTGGGGTAAACACGTTGAAGACATTTGCAAGAAAGTCTCTTCAGCTATAGGCGCCCTAAAACGTGTGCGGCCCTTTATATCCAAAGAAACTGCAATTCAAATTTATAACGCTTTAATTATGCCTCATTTTGATTACTGCAGCCCCGTCTGGGACTGTTTGAGTGGTTACTTGAGTGATAAGCTCCAAAAATTACAGAATCGTGCAGCCAGAGTTATTACTAAATCACCCTTTGATGCGAGCTCAAACCAACTTCTCTCCACCCTCAGCTGGGAGAGGCTATCTCTTCGACGAAAGAAACAAAAAGCCTTAATGATGTATAAAACCATGCATGACCTTGCTCCAAAATATCTACAAAGTCTTTTCTCTCAGCGTCACTCTGCTTACAACTTAAGAAACTCTGAGGGAAGGCTGACCCTGTCCAAACCAAACACCAATTATTTGAAACGAAGTTTCTCTTACAGCGGGGCCATGTTATGGAATAACTTGCCCAAAAACTTAAAAAGCGCTGCATCCGTTGAGCATTTTAAGCGAAATATCAAGAAGGTAGCTGATATATCGGATTCCCACACGGCAATCATGTAAAGCAGTTGTAATTAGTTTTAGTTTTTAACTTAAGCTGAACTGATGATTTCCCGTGTTTAAATAAAGATTTACATACATACATACATACATGCAAAGTCTGTAGGTTTTCGGTTTTAATCGGCTATTTGACGAAGTGAGAGCCGATTTAGTTCGAGATATCTCGAGATCACTTCGATTTCTTTGATTTATTCTTTAACTTTTTCGAGGAAGAAAGAATTATTATTTTGGCTTTCCCGGGGTTTGAACCGACTCACCTGTGACCCGTCAGGTCAGAGGAGACTCTAAGTTGAGGGATTAGGCGATTGCGCTACTGCGCTACTGCGCTACTGCGCCAAGGTAGTTCGGGATATGAAAAATAGTCATGAAATTATGCACTAATTTCGGGACAAGATTGGGCGTGCAAGTTCGCGACTTTGCTGCTTGTTTCGGCTATTTAACGAAATGAAACCGGACTACCTTGTGATATCTTGAGATCACTTCGAATTTAGTCTTTAATTTACTCGAGGAATAAATAGAGGATATTACGTGGCCGCGCAGAGACACGAAATTTCACTTCGAGTGTTGAAAAACATTTCACGAGTGAACCCTCCTTTCGAACTGCTTTATGATGAATTTAAAGTTACAAAATGCTGCACAAAGACATTTTGTCTTTGTTGAGTGTTACGTAGTAAAATTGCCTTCATGCAATGCGTGACTTTCTCCAACGTTCTCTACTTTTTTGGATTATTCATGAATAATTAATTAGGGCATGTTTACATTTCAGCATGAGTCAGCAGATTTGCATCAGTTACTGAAATCATAAAATATGTCGAAAAGCTACTACTATTGGCCCGTTTAGTATTTTCTAGAACCTTATGTCAAACGGTATACAATTTCCAAGCGAGGTCTTTTGACGAACTAAGTTTTTTTCCCACGAGCTGGACTGTTGTAGTCAAGTGTGACGAAGGTCGATTTTCAAGTTCTGTGTTTACAAGTTGGCGGAAGCCGTAAGATATATGAAGTTCAAGTGAGAGTTTGTTATTACTGGTAGAGGCTGTTTAGTTGTACTTAAGTTCAAGTCAAGTTTGTGTTGGCGGATGCTGTGTTTTGAAGCTCTGAAAAGGCTATGTTCCTTTGGTATTAAACTTCCTTGTGTTAATCCGACATCCCTGCGTGCTGATAGTCAGTGAATAATTATCCTCAAAACATTCGAAGTCGTAACAGCCAATTCCATGCTCAACGTAATTGACTCCTTACCCATGCCTTACATATCTTTAATCAGTACATGAGACTGCTATGCTGTTTTTGAAGCCGGATGTGACTAAGAAAAATAGAGAATTCTTTTTTCACTGTCTGTTTTGTTAGACTTGTTATTCACCGCCAGTAACCTCATATTTTACTCAAGTCAAATTTAGAAGGATTTGTATGGAGTCATCAGAGCATAACTGGGCTAATATCTCAGAGACAATTTGTCCTGAAATGCCAGTTTTTGGCAAGTAGGCCTCTTGGATGTTGCTCTTTTCAGAATATCCTGACAAATCCCATAATTTCACAAACTAACACCTTACTCTTACCATATTTCATTTCTTACTATTCCTCCGCATTTACAATTAATCAGTTGCACAACCACGACGCCGAAGTGTTGGCTCCGTAGCGTCTTGTTTGTGGAAAATCAATTCCCATTTACAATATTTTTTTGTTTCTCTTTTTTTAAAATTATAGAATATTAAGCAGGAAGTCTCAGACGTCTTCTTAGCCTGCTCTAGGCACTAGGGGGATTCCCTATCCAAACTGTCGCTGCTGTTGAAAATGTCTCAATTTAAATATTTTACTTCTTAAAAGGAGATATCTGAAATTCAAACTATGATTCAAGAACAGCTGAACAGTGCAAATGTGAAGTGTCAATACGTCATTTTAAGCTTATATTATTTTCCTTGCTCTCGCTATTCTTCCTCGTCTTTTCCTTTCTAAGTGTGATTTTCGGGCACAGTGACGAACCATCTTGGCCTAATAATAATATTACCTGTAAGTTGTCTCTTCTTTGCACTCCAAGAAATCGACTTGTGAATGTCTTTGAGTAGCCTGAGAATGACTTTTCCGGAACTTAGAACAAATTGCTGTAGAGAGTAATTCAGGCTCACAAAGTTAAGGGGGGTGACTGACTAAGCTTTAGTATGTGATGGGGAACGCCCCCCTTACTCCACTGCTGTCCCAGCTCTTATATACTGTGCGTTTTTAGCAAACTTTCTTTGCTGTGGAAAACATTTCAACAATCTGAATTGAAACATTAAGTCCCTCACATAAGGTTGCCTTCAAAAGGCAAGTAGGTGACTAGGGAAACAGTTTTTTTTTACGTCATGCAAAAATCTAAACTGCGCTTAGTGGCCTGGCTATTTTCGCATGAAGTTCATTCGATGATACGACTCCGAAAATCTTCAATGTTGAAACCCTGGAAAACTTTGCAAGAGGGCTGGGTAAATGGCCTTGACACCCTTTATGACTTATTCTTGATACCTGATAATCTTCTTTGTATGGGCGACAGCCTAAATAAATACAACACGTTTCAACAGCTACGAAAAATAGAATCTATCACATGGTTCAAATAAAGAGGGTTTCTTCAACTGAGAAGTTTATGATCTGCTTAATAAATAACTGCAGTTTTATATTTCTCACCCAAAGCAAATAAAACGGAATTTTCACAATTGCATTGAAATGAAATACAATTTAGATGTCATAACATAACATAACATAACTATTTTATGTTATATAACATAACATATTTTATGTTATATAACATAACATCACATATGTTATAAAACATAACATAACATATGTTATATAACAAAACATATTTTATGTTATATAACATAACATGACACATGTTATATAACATAGCATGACACATGTTATATAACATAACATGACACATGTTAAATAACATAACATGACACATGTTATAGAACATAACAAAACATATTTTTGTTATATAACATAAGATATTTTATGTTATATAATATAACATGACATATGTTATATAACATATCCTGACACATGTTCTGTAACAAAACATAACATATGTTATAGAACATAACATGACGACACATGTTATATAACATAACATGACACACGTTATATAACATATCCTGACACATATTATATAACATAACATAACATATGTTATAGAACATAACATGACGACAGATGTTAAATTACATATCATGACACATGTTATATAACATAACATGACACATGTCATATAAAATAACATGACACATGTTATATAAAATAACATGACACATGTTATAGAACATAACATAACATATTTTATGTGTCATGTTATGTTATATAACATAACATGACACATGTTATATAACATAACACATATTAACTAACATATCAAGACACATGTTATATAACATAACATGACATATGTTATATAACATAACATAACATATGTTATAGAACATAACATGACGACACATCTTATATAACATAACATGACACATGTAATAGAACATAACATAAGACGCGTTATATAATATAACATGACACACGTTATATAACATAACATCACACATGTTATAGAACATAACATAACATGTTATACAACATAACATATCTTAAGTTATATAACATAACATGACACATGTTATATAACATGTTATGTTATGTTATGTTCTGTTCTGACACATGTTATACAACATAACATGACAAATGTTATATAACATAACATGGCACATGTACAAATATACATAACAAATGTTATATAACATAACATGACAAATGTTATATAACACAACATAACACATGTTAAATAACATATCATGACACATGTTATAGAACATAACATATTTTGTTATATAACATAATATATTTTATGTTATATAACATAACATGACACATGTTATATAATATAACGTAAAATATGTTATGTTCTATAACATGACACATGTTATGTAACATAACATAACACATGTTATATAACATGACATGACATGACACATGTTGTAGAACATAACATGACAAAAGTTATATAACATAACATGACACATGTTATATAACATGTTATGTTATGTTCTGACACGTTATAGAACATAACATCACATATGTTATATAACATAACATGACACTTGTTATATAACATAACATATTTTATGTTATATAACATAATATGACACCTGTTATATAACATAACATGACACATGTTATGTAACATAACACATGTTATATAACATGACATGACACATGTTGTATAACATAACATGACAAAAGTTATATAACATAACATGACACATGTTATATAACATGTTATGTTCTGTTCTGACACGTTATAGAACAACATATTTTATGTTATATAACATAACATCACATATGTTATATAACATAACATGACACTTGTTATATAACATAACATGACACATGCTATATAACACAACATGACACATGTTATAGAACATGACATATGTTATATAACATAACATGTTTTATGTAATATAATATAACATGGCACATGTTATATAACATAAATAACATATGTTATGGAACAACATATTTAATGTTATATAACATAACATATTTTGTTATATAACTTTATATGACATGTTATATAACATAACATGATATATGTTATATAACATAACATGACTGACACATGTTATATACCATAACATGAGGCATGTTATAGAGCATAACATGACACATGTTATAGAACATAACATGACACATGTTATATAACATAACATGACACATGTTGTATAATATAACATGACAAATGTTATATAACATAACATGAAACATGTTATATAACAAAACATGACATATGTTGTATAACATAACATGACAAATGTTATGTAACATAACATGACACATGTTATAGAACATCTTATGCTCTGTTCTGTTCTGTTCTGTTAGAACATCAAGCCTGGCAGATATTCAGGCTCTTGTTTTTCTTTTAATACACTCACAGAATGTTAATTGAATTACTAGAGCACAAATAAACCCTAGACGTGAAAAAAAATACAAATAAGCT
>OZ037995.1:2769279-2931779 GCA_964035705.1 Porites rus
GCGACCAGAGGCGACAAGAAAACCAGAAAGGGAAGCCCAAGCCAGATCTTCTCGTGAAGTGGGAAATTGCGCCGATTCTAGTCTACTATGAGGCTCGTTTTGCGCTAAATCATTACAACTGTGGATAAGTACAAGATTCTACAAACCTGTCCACCTAACTACCCCTCCCCTAACTAAACATTTTGTCCTAAGTGAGAAGTTAGTGCCAACGTTGATTTAGGGGAAGGGGGGTTAGGTAGGGAAATTTCCATGAATGTTAAACAAGTCCACATGTCACCCTGCAGACTGGCTATATCGCGAGCCACCATTTGCAGTTGACGATTTCTGTTTCCGGATCCTGCAGACTAACGTTGTAAAAGTTGTTACTGTATCGGCAAAGCAGAGCTCTGTAGCTCTGCCATTGATTTTTTGTATGTATAATTCTGATAATATTTTGTTGCAATAATTTATTGAGGAAGCCCATTCCTTATAAGCCCAGTGGCTTCCCCTGGGCTTCTTCGCCATTAGCTTTTTAATTGTTTAGATTTTTTTATTTTTTGCACATCCCATGGTAAAACAATAAACTGAAACTTAACGAAGACGGCTTATAAGAAGACACTAGAAAATGAAGAAACACATTTAGTTACTAGACGAGAACACTTGTGGCTTACATTGCAAAGACGATAAATTAAATAGAATTAAGATAAGAAAAGAAATTTTAAAAGTCATTTTTTTGTATGATTATAATTTTTGTTCTGTTCATTATAGTACCAAGGAACAGTATGTAGTCTACAGCCAAAAAAAGGCTGAGGGGCTTCAGTACATTTTTCAGGTCGGCAGGTTTCGATTGAGACGTTAAAAAATCCGGAGAGAAAAGCTCATTTTAAGTTAAAACCTGAATATCTGGTCTAAAATTGATTTGTCCATACATCACTGTTTAAAAAGACGGAACAGCTATACGGAATATCTTGAAGGTAAATTCATCGTAAATTCACGATGAACAACACACAGGCGGTTTTTTTTTCTGTCGGCTACGCTTTAAAACAAGCCAGCTGTAATTACAAATTCAGCAACTGCTTCTGCGTTCGATCTGTGGTTAGACCAATGCATTTTTCTATCAGACAGAGGAAAGAGGCCATTTGCACAATGGCGTCATTTTACTACTACGACCAGAATTCTTTTCGTTTTTCTTTTCATATTTAAATTTGGTAGCCCCAGTGAGGTCTAAATAACAAAAGCTCTAATTTGCACAGGAAAGCAAACCCTGAAGGATCCTGGTCATAGTAGTAAAATGACGCCATCATGCAAATAGCCTATTCTCTCAATTTCCCTCATCGGCACTTTATCAGAACACTGAATTTTCAGTGTTCTCCAAATGTTTTCGATGATTTTTTTTTAAATGGCAGTGAAATTTAAAAGAGTCTCTATTTTATGCCTTTTTCCCTTTCTTTTCCCCCTTATTTTCTAGCACGTTAGGATCTTTTCCTTCGGCGATGGCCAACTTTTTCTTGAGCTCCAAAAGAATGGCAACTTCAGCATCCACTGTGGCTTTTTCAGCCTTGTCAGTCTTCAATTTTCTCACCTTGTCGCCCTTAAAATAAAGGAATGTTGCGGTGTAAATTTTTTGTAAGGCGAGATTCTAAATAACAACAGTAGTTTGAACTGCTGTATACGGTTGTTGCTTACACGATAAGCGTCATCTTAACAACCCATTGTGACTCCACTCGACACGAAATAGAAAATCGTTCGTCGTAACAAAATTGTCTTTACCAGTCAATTCTCCTCTAGAGAAAAGAGAAGGAAATTGAGCCGAGTTAACTTTCCCAAAGACTTCTGGAACTGTTACTGAGGGATAAAATTGGCCAATACAGAGGTTAAGCATCACGTTTACGTCAAACGACAAACGCGAATTTGTGCCACTAGACTAAGTTTCCAACTTTTCTTGTCGTTTACTGTTCATTATTTCTACACCTAAATTAGTAGTTTCACGCAATTTTTCATCCTAAGAATTATTTTGAGCTGTTTTTATCTGCTCATTTTCTATTTTGAGGACTTCTCAACTTGAATCTGACGTTGGCCGTCTGCGGTATACGTAAAGCTTAAACTATCTAAAAGCTTTCCGGCGCGTTGAGTAACGATACCACAAACCATTGCGGGACGCATTTCGGCTTCAGTTCCCTTCTCGATTCTCACTGTTGCTCATGCACAACACAAAAACTTTGCTGAAAAATTATGATAAAATCCTCAGCACGTGACCACCCCGACAGCGCGAGCATGCGCAGCCACTTGTACGCCATACTTTGCGAAACGTCTCCTCATAAAAATACTATTAGCATTTGAGAAAATGATGCGTCTGTTCCAAAGGACCTTGATCCTGGTTTAAACTTAGCGCTTGCCTAGGCGTTCGTATTTACTTGATATGAGTCTCTCATACTTGTGCTTGCGTTTTACTTGTGTCAGAAGTAGTGAAACCTCGGCAAGAAAAAAATTGTTGTCTATTGCTACTACTTTAGACATAGAAAAAC
Organism: Porites rus; assembly: GCA_964035705.1. NCBI lineage: Eukaryota > Metazoa > Cnidaria > Anthozoa > Scleractinia > Poritidae > Porites > Porites rus. The sequence continues at coordinate 2,771,784 of OZ037995.1, forward strand.
GTAACGTCCCTTACCTGTTTAGTGACCTCTGCTTGTAACGAAGCAACATTTTTGCCCGCGTTACTTCCGTCAGAAGTGTTGGTGTTTTTAGATTTGTCACTCGCAGCCTGTTGCTTTTGTTTGTTTCCGCCATACTTTGCACGGAACTGTTCGGCAAACGAGGGGTCAATCTTTTGGAACAGCGGTTGCGGCTAAAAATAAATATTTACATGATACACAGGGTTCACTCACAAGCGCAAATGAAGAGAAATTAGGAATCGGCTGCAAGGCGATAAATTACCTTGTTCACGAAACATAGGGTTCACTCACAAGTGCAAATGAAGAGAAATTAGGAATCGGCTGCAAGGCGATAAATTACCTTGTTCACGAAAATGTAGCTCATGGAAGCTTAATATGGGTACAAATCTTGGCCGCTAACATGGTAATAAAAAAAGCAATGATGGCCACGAAAGAACAACCATTTTCTTTTTTGGGATAAATATCGGACCATTTTCTTTGCCATAGAATTTCACGCAAGCTACTTACCTCATTTTCACGTTAAATCCACGTGACATCACACACGTTCTCCGATGATATCCGCACACGCAAATAGGAATCTCGATCGCAATTTGTTTTTCCCTGATTACTACTAATACTCAACTCCAGGTTGCTATTTCGCATGCGTGGCATGTATGTAGCCATGGGATGCACAGAACGCAATTTGATCACGGGCGTTTGGACCTTGTATCACGTGAAACTTAGTTAAAGTAATAAAACAAGCAGTCTGGTGGTAAAGAAAGCACTATCATAGTAACGAAAGCAATACCATGGCAGCAAATGCACTACCCAGGTAAAGAGAGAACTATTATGATAACGAAATGTCATGGAAACAGAAGCAATACCATGGCAACGAAAGCTTGGCATCACCATGGTTACAAAGGCAGTTAAATAGAACGCAAAGCCCAAAAAGCCTTCCACAACACAACCTGAATTTGCTGAGAGGTTTTGGACCCACACAAAAGAAATGTTGAGTTTACGAAGTAATTTTTGTACTGATCTTACCTTTCCTATTTTGTGACCAGGTTGAAGATAAGGAATAAAGTTATCCAGGACCACGTTTCCCTCGTCCGTGACCTGAAAACGTTTGTCACAATTTAAAAAATGTGGTTTACTACCGTAAATGGAGTTTATTTGAATGAGAATTCAGCAGAAATTATGAAATTGAAGCCACTTACTAAACCTAGTTCTAATATTTCAGATTACGGCTGCTGGCCTAACTTAAGACGTATCAAGAAGTATTTGTCAAGAGCCTGTCTGCCGATTTAATTGCGCGCGTTAATCACTAGTAGGTCAGACTACTGCAATAGTCTGTTATGAGGTCTTCCTTCAAAAGCAAAAACTGACTCCTGACATTGCAAAGTGAACAGAATGCAGTAGCCATACCACAAAGCTCTTCATCTATAACAGACTTAAGCACGTCAAGAGTAATTATCAAGAGTATGCTGGTTGAATAAAGAGATCTGTTAAGCACTAAAAACCAACAGAACCAAATATCAATGCCCGAACTAACAGTGACTAAACCAACCTGAAGCTGCCGTTGAATTTCTTCAGAGATTCCAGGCATGTAGGGATGAATGAGGACCGAAAGTAACCAGGCCAGGTTTGTAGCCACACCAAGGACTGTGCCTGCACGCGACCTACAAAAGTCACATTATCTTGCTAAATGACTGATAGGTCCTTAAAAGTGAGATCATCATCATCATCATCGTCATCGTCATCATTAGTGGCAACATCCTCATCATCATCGTGGCTATCAGTTGCGATATCTTTATCATCAGGACCGCCGAAGTTGCGCTCGTGGAGCCCTCGACCTGACCTTGACAACTCGTCCATATATTTAAATTGGTAGTTCCGTCACCGCACATCCACAACACAAGTATGGCGTTTACAAGATAACCCTGAGCTGCATAGCCTGCGTAGCTGACGGTATTGTGTACTAGTCGAGCCCTCAGTTTGGATCACGACTCCGCCGCCAAAACTTCAATCGCGCCGACACCATACCACCAGCTACGCAGACATTAAGCTGTATTCCGTGTTTTGGTAGAAACATGCATGACCAACCGTGCTTTTGATAAAGTGAATAGCAAAGTAAAGAAGGCAAAAAACGAAGCCACACAAATAGGCAAGCAAACAGGTTTGTTCAAATCTTCCACCACAAAGAATCGGTCCTGGCGCTTTCCTGCTGAACAAAACATATGTAGGGTTTACGTGTATAATTGGGTTATCTGTATTCATTGCCGTCATACCTGTCAGAGTCGCTTCCTTTGACTAGAACCCAGGGTTTGTTAGACTGAATGAACTGGTTACCAAGCTTGGACATGTTCAACACAACTTTCAACCCTTCTCTAAGCCTGAAATAGAAACTTAAGCATCTAAGGACTGGCCACAAGGGAGACAGTGAGTTTCGGCCATGAATGAGGGGAAATTACCAACCTCGATCCCAGGGTTCTCCCCTACCCGTCCCTGGGACGTAGGGACGGGTAGGAGAGAACCATGGAAACGAGGTTGGGAAATTACTTGTTCAATCCGACTGTTTCTTAAGATTTCCCGCGGTTTCAAGGTACACGACCTGATCACGTGCGAGAATAAAGTTCCCAATGGACAGTTTTGACCCATATCACGTGACAAGTTCTTCGTCCAATCTGAAAACGCGTCTGAGATGGGGGTGCAACAATAGATCGTTTTCACTCACGTGGTCAAAGGCTATGCAATTTTTCAAACCAAAAAAAAAAACGTTTTTGTATGATAGAAGAGTTCAATCCTCATGTTCAGTCCACATGATTTTTTTGGTACACCGACATAACCCCTGTTTCATTGTTTTGTACAATATGGCCGACGTGACGTCATGTGAAAACGCTCTACACGTGCTGGCATTTATTCAAAATTTTTTTCTTTCCTTTGCTTTTGAAAATATTACAATCTTGTGCACCTTTCTAAAGCAAAAACAAAGAAGACCTACCTCATTTTCTCATTATCATCTATGTAGGACTTGAGTTCTTTGTTGATGAGTGCTATGAAATTCTTGTCGTCTTCAGTAAGGTCCATTTTTGGTACAACACCTCCAAAGTTATTAGACACAAACATCAACGCCCTGAAAACGGTCATTTTATTTTTTTAAAAAAAATAATATAAACAAACAAAAAATTATCGCTGCTGCGCAATCATTTAGATTTAAGGCTGGACAGTTTGTTGTCAAATGTGAGGGTAGGCTCGATTACCAAGCCCTGCTCGGGAAATGAGTCCGACATATCCCCCTCCCCTCCCCCCGAGAGATTCTTCTCGGGGAGGACCAAGACTAGACCTGAGAAAGCGGCATAAATCGAGCCTCGTTTGAGAGAGGGATAATGGGACTACGAAGTAGTTAGATGACGCAACGAGATGTCTTCATAAATCTGGTAAGATTGGTTGGTTGGTAGGTCTAATGGCCATTCTGAGGCTGAGTGAGACTGGGTCAGAGTTGTGTCGAACTGTACTATGGGGCTTCTTTGGAGAGGCTATCACTTCTTTTATTGGCTTATACGAGGTTGCGCAAGGGACTGGGTTAAAAGGAAAGTAACAGATAAGAGAGGTAGATAGGTAGCTAGATACGGCAACAGAATGTTTTCATATATCTCGTAGAGCTGTCTTTTGGTCGGAAGGAGGTTAGACGTGTGGGGAAGAGGATCATGGCGAAAAATCACTATAATTGGCCTCGCGAAATACTCTTACAGGCAATGAAAGGTTCTAGATGCATCATACGGCGCGTTGATCTTGTAAGATGTTTGATAACGTCTAACGTTTATAACAGTGCGTATAATGAGCGAAAGATACGATAACCAAGTCAGTTTAAAAAGGTCTTGCCTGTTGACGAAGTTTCCAAAATTGTTGAGTAGTTCATTGTTGTTCCTCGCGATGAAATCATTCCAGCTAAAGGCACTATCCTGTACGGTAAAATCAAAATAAGTCAAGTAAGACACCACTTAAGCCATGCAGAAAATGGAGAAAATGGCGCACTGTACATCATAAGACATCAAAATCAATGAGCAAGCTCGAGTGAAAGATCATTGGTAACTACTTCACATGAGAAGCAAGCATGACTTGGGAATTTGATTAGACCAACCGTGAGGTGAGGATAGTTGAATATTGGCCAAGTTCGTTTTGCGTTTTTGATCTAACACAAACTCCAACCCATAACAACAAGCAAACGAGGTAAGTATCCAGCTATCTTGACTAAGCATACGATTTATCACTCGTGCGAAATATTTCGCCGTTCTGAATGGCTTCAATACCCTTCGGCTATTTCTTCTTAGCAGAGGTAGCAATTTAATAATAAAGGTTATTACAAGGGACCTCGGACTCACTTGGTTCTCAGGTCGCATATAAAGTAGGTAAAATCTCCAGATGTCTGCTGGGATACCGGTGTCTGCGGCATCATTTCCAAACACTCCAACCCCACGACTCTTGGAAAATTTGTCATCTTCATAATTAAGGTATTCTGAAGAATGAAATGAAATGAAATGAAAATTCGTATTTAAATCGGAAAGATTACTTGCCATGTACGGAAACGTTGAGATTGTTAACAAGAGTGAATCTTTGTTCTTCAAACAAACAAAAAGGTTTTTGTTCTCTTCATTGATTTAATTCGACTACTGAGTCGACAAATTTAGCTGTTTTGCGATGTTGTGAAGCCCATTTGATTTACTGGTCGGTAGATAAATGAATGCGTTACATGGAAGTTTCTTTCTTTTTATGTAGCTTACAAGTTGAACTAACAATAACTAGCTTACAAGTTGTCACTAACTATAGCAAGTTGACACTAACAGTAACTAACACACAAGTTCTTACCTGTTGCACTAATCGAGTTAAGAAGCGTGTAATTATCGTCGGCACCGATCTCAGTGCACGGAAATACGACAGTGTGGAAAGGCACGTTGTCTTTCGCCATAAATTGATGCAGAGTAACCTGAAGAAAGAATATAAAATATACGATTTACGATTGACAAACTCTGTCATAATCCTTTCGTTCCACAAATCAATTCGTGAAAAACGCACAGTTTTATTTTGGCAGCTACTAACAAACAAATAACACCACGCTTAAGTGCTGCCGAAGAGAAGAGGTTTCATTTGAATGGTCACAGCACAGGATTTCGCGGCTGACAGGTTCAAAATAGTACCATGTGATAGTAATGCTGTAGCGGTTTCTTTCGAATGGTCACACTGCCCATAATTCACAAGTTGGAGAGTCATTTACGTGTGTTATTTAGCTATTTCACAACAACACGTGCTGTCATTGGCTACATCAAGGTCACATGACATCCAATAAAGTCTCTCAGCGAACAGTATTTTAAAAATCCATGATGTCAGAGGATAACAATACAATTTCTGGTAGTTTGTTTCCATGTTGGATCAGTTGTTGTGCTATACAAAAAATCAGTTAATGACTGGTCCTTGGAGAAGACAGTTAATTTTGGTTCCCCTGCGATGAGTTACATAGTTAAATGCCTTTGCTGACCCTGAAGCTTCCCTCTACAGACTTTTGACAAAATAGACGACAAAAATAAGACGTCCTACCAAACTAAAGTATGGAAACATGACGCAATTTGGCCATCGCGAAACTTCATCCTTGATTTCGTGGGAGAAGATTGGGGCGGAGGGGGGGGACGTTGTAGCATTGCACACTAAAAGCTGACATTTATTTTGATTTGTTTTCATTAGTAATATTTCCTGTCAGCAACTGAGCTCACATCGCGGGTCACTACTATTTTAATGTTCTGCAATTGGCATAGAGGGGTGATGTGAGGACCACCATCTAATGGAGTCTTACTTCTTTGCTATGTTACTCACTTGTTGAGGATTTTTCCACCATTTTTCCCACTCTTTTGTGTAATTAGCAGTGATAGAGAAGTACCTAAAATAACAACAAATCTCTTCAAACTTTATTCTACTCCTGGCTTTCTGTACACTCGCTTCATGGTAGAGCTTGGGTCACGCTTTTATCGATATCAGTAATCGAAAAACTTAAGGGAGAGATAGCCGCGTCACAAAAATACGTTGGACTCATTAACAACATTCCCTCGGCATTCCGATGGTTTGTGTTTCTATGGAAACTGTAAGCACAAAAAGAGCGCCAACGTTTTTCGCTTGAGGGTTTTACACGGATAAATTCAATAAAAAAATTGAGTAATGGTCTGTCCCCACTCCCAATTTCTCTTGTTCCAGGTAATTTTATGCATTCGCGAGTGTCCAAGTGTCCACCAAAAAATTGTAGTATAAAGTGTTTTCACATGACGTCACGGCGGCCATATTGGTGTCCCAAAACAATGAAACGGCGGCCATGTTGGTGTCCCAGACCAGTCCTCTGGGAGTTGAACTCCTTCCTTATGCAAACGCTTTCTTTTGTTTCAATAAATTTGCAGAGATGCAGGCCACGTGAGTGAAAACACTCTATACAAGTTAACGGCGGCATCGAACGGAAATGAAATCATAGTTACTTTTCGACGTTAAATTTGACCTTGTTGAATAATCGTGCTTAAACCAAAGTCAGTCAAACTTTATTACCACGTAATCTGCAGTTTGTGGTTCCAGTTAGGTTTTTTTGAACATTTTGGCGTCATTTCTAAGATATTCTTACATGTAGAGCATGGAAAATTGTCATCTAATAGACCTAATTCACGATGTCCGCCATCTTTGCACGCACTTTAGGATTGATGGGATATAAGAAATGTCATGTGGTATTTCAGGGGGCAAACAAGTGATAAAATTTGCCAAAACGAGTATTCGCGGTCGAGTTTCAACTTGCAAAACGCAAAGTTCGAGTTTCGACAAGTTTTACGTCATAAACGTAGTGCTTGCTATGAGGCCATCTGCAGTTGCTGCCGCGTCCAAAAAGCAAAAATATATGATCAATTCCACCTAAAAATTTGCTAGTATGGTCTTTAAGGTGGCTCGATATAGTTTTTCAGGGCCAATACCTCCCAAGTTTGAGCATAAACTACGTCGCCATAAACAAAGTTTTGGAAAAATTGCCACCACAGTTGTATTACATAAAGATGAAAATTTGTTATGATCAGGGTTGCAATGACATCGGAGTTGTCATAGCAACGAAATGACGCTATAACCTATTTTATTTGCAGCAGTGTATCTCGGCACTGAGAACTGTTCTTCCAAAATCGTTCACGGGAGCTTTTTCCTCCAATAGCGGCCTCGATGTTCGTGAAGTTTAAGCGAAATCTGTAAGAGCGTTATCGAGATATTTTGGGATGCAGTTTTTATGATTAGAAACACAGTAAAAAATGGACAATATTGTTGTTTGGCCGTTATCTGTAGAAAATGAAGCGCTTTTGACATGCAATTTCACCTGATAGTAGTTTCAATCTTTTTAAAAACGTGTGTGAAAGATCATGGAGATAGCTCCAGCCGATTGCTAGAAAGAAGGGTTTTATTAGTATGTATCGAAGCGCTCTTGGTACCGGTTTTGTAAACATTTTGGTCTTCTTTAACGAATTAACGAATAATTTTTAAACCGCTCGATAGATTTTTTTTTTAAATTTAAGATTCTTGAGGTTAACCTTTCTTTTATATGACCTTTTAGTTTCAAGATTATTGATACATTGTAAGGCAGTAAAATAAGGGCTACAATTCGTTACTTTTTTATCGGAAGTTTCGTCATTACAAGTGAAAGCCTCTCATTATTCAAGGCATTGTCCCCAAGTTTCATTTTCACGTGAACAACAGTAACTAACAATGCATTTGACATATGCAAAAATGCTAGCTGTTGTTATGCGCGAAAATATGAAACTTGGAGACAATACCCTGAATAATGAGAGGCTCACATTTGTAAACACAAAATTTCTGCCAAAATATTGGCGAATTGTATCCCTTATTTTACTGCCTTACAATATATCAATAATCTTGAAACTAAAGGGTTATATAAAAGGAAGGTTAATCTAAAGAATCTTATTTTTTTAAAAAAAATCTATCGAGCGGTTTAATAATTATTCGCTAATTTGTTAAAGTAGACCAGAATGTTCAAAAACCGCTAACAAAAGCGCCTCGATACATACTAATCAAATCCTTCTTTCTAGCAATCGGCTGGAGCTATCTCCAGGGCCTTTCACACACGTTTTTAAAAAGATTGAAACTACTATCAGGTGAAATTGCATGTCAAAAGCGCTTCGTTTTCTACAGATAACATCCGAACATCAAGGTTATCCATTTTTTACCGTATTTCTAACCACAAAATCTTGATCCCAAAATATCTCGATAACGCTCTTACAGATTTCGCTTAAACTTCACGAACATCGAGCCGGCTATTGGAGGAAAAAGCTCCCGTGAATAATTTTGGAAGAACAGTTCCCAGTGCCGAGAAATACTTCTGTAAGTAAAATAGGTAATAGCGTCATTCCGTTGCTATGACAACTCCGATGTCATTGCAACCCTGATCATAAAAGATTTTCATCTTTGTCTAATACAACTGTGGGGGCAATTTTTCCAAAACTTTGTTTATGGCGACGTAGTTTATGCTCAAACTTGGGAGGTATTGGCCTTGAAAAACTGTATCGAGCCACCTTAAGATAAAAAGTTCTTCATTTCCTGTTGCCTAGAATAAACAAAACCGACCGAAATTTCTTGTATCAGAAGATTGTATCACTTGTTGGCCCCTGGGAAATCACGTGAAACTGCTTGTTTATCCCGTCAGTCCTTGAACGCGAGAAAATATGGCGGGTATCGTGAATAAGGTTTGTTGTTAAATATCTTTACCATCTCTTACCCTATAGGTGCGTCGAACCACACGTAAAACACTTTGTCCGTGTATCCCTCCAAAGGAACTGGGGTGCCCCATTTCAAGTCACGCGTTATACAGCGAGGTCTGAGGCCATCTTGGATCCACCCACGGGTAATATGGCGCGCGTTCGATGTCCACGTTCCTGGGGAAAATTCTGTTCTTAGGATACGGGTGCACATATTCACATTCTCACCAAGTCTATACAATGCGTTTACATTGTAACTCTGCTGTGACTACATTAAGTGCTTGTAAGATAACCTTTACTAGTCTTTAACCATAAGTTTTTCTCGTTTCATTTTACCTTCACTAGATGATTCCTCGACCCAACTTTTTAGCGACGGCTCAAGCTACAAAAAGAAGGAAACAGAATCCACAGAGTAAGAATTCTAATTCACTTTGAGTTGGGAATAAAATCTTGAAATAATCTAATTGTGCGAAAACCAAAAGAGACAGTAAATAAGTTTAATTTCATCGGTCTGTTAGGCCTGCAGAATCGGACAGAGTGATTACAACCTATTTTGACGGACCAAAATCATCTTTCTCAAGTAAAACAATAGTGTCAAAGCAACGAACTCGAGCTTTGCTTGCGCACAAATCGATGTCGGAGTTTAATCTTTGCATAAGCCCTTAACAAATTCCGCAATTTATTTAAGGTTAACACAGATTTTTGGATCAAATATTCTTTTTCAGTTTCAAGGTTATCAAATAGGTGATCAATATAGAAACCATAAAAAACGCAGAAACAAAGCTTTTTTCATAGAGCGCCGCAAACATACGGGCGAAACCGAATGAGATTTAAACAAAACGAAAAAAAATTACCTTATAAAGTACTTGTTGTAACTCTGACTCATTTTTTCCAGACTTTTTCCAGGTCTAGAAAATTGCTGGGCAAATTTCAAGACTTTTTCAAGAATTCAAGACCCTGTACGAACCCTGTTCGTTTGGCAGTTACCAAATACTAGAGTTGAACTTACTTATCGTCAAAGCAACTTATATTAACAGAAGTAGTTTGCAGTGTACCTTGGCCAAGTTTAAAAACAAGTGCTTGCTGGATCTCACTTTTGGGGCTCCTCCACAGACTTTACAGCGAGGATTCTGGGAAGGAATTTTGTTTGATATAAAATTAATCGGCAATCTTAAAATGCAAAATAGCGAAAAGTTACCAACGAAGAAAGCAATCTTTACCTTAAGTTCAATGGCGTTAATAAGCTTTCCACAAGAATCACACTGGTCTCCTCTGGCGTCCTGACGAAGAAAAAAAAGAGGATTACATAACCAACAATTTCAGAGAGCGAACAGATGCAAGTCGCATTTTTTTTTCTATTTTAATAGAACTACTCATATCGGATATTCAAAGCTTGGTTTTTGCATAGAATTGCCAGAATGCGTGTAAAAAAGGCCATTTGCTGTTATACTGCAAGCGGTTGTCTCAAATGTCTCTTACTTGAATAGGCTGCAGCTGTGCAAGAATTAATAAGGAGCTTTAGCATCGATGACGGCGACGACAGCGAAAACATCACTTTTAACAAGAATTCGCGTTTTTTCAAACATTGCCCGGTCGCGTTTATGCCAATTAGCTGAAAACGTCATATGTAGATGAATTTGTTTGGATTTGATTTCTTGGGGACCGTACTCCAGTTTAGAAATAAGAGAAAGAAAATTCGTTGTCGCTTGTTTACGTCCTCTATAAAACATGAAATTAGACATTTTCACGTCGTAGTCGTGCAGTGACGGCAAAGAAATAAACAAAAAAAGCGTGATGCACGTGCAAAGTTGTTTTGCTTAATGAACCTATTGCTTTTTTGACGCTCTCGTTGCCGTCGCCGACGTCTTTGCTAAAGCTCCCTAATAGGGACAAGATTCAATGAGAACGTCAAAAAAGCAATAGGTTTGAATAAGCAAAACAACAACCTTGCACATTTCTTTACCTTCACTGCACATGGTCAAACATTCTTTAAAAAAAAATACATATAAAGTATTACCTCGTAGTTGCAGAAAGGGCAGGTACCTTCAACGAAACGATCAGCTAGAAATCTGTAAATGAACAGAGACGAGTTGTCAACAAGTTGGCCATTTTGAAGCCGCGGTAGCATGGAACCGTACAGGGGACCAACGAGTCACATGGTTTAAGAGGACCCAATATTTTTGGGCACCCCAAAATTTCCATCTACACGATTAAAATTAGGACGCTGTACATTAACACCTATCATGTGTCACAGGACTAATAAAACACACCAATAGTCAGAACGGGCCGTTCCAGTCAAACAATATGCACAACGCTGAAAGATTTTTGATGAAAACTCTTGAAAAAAAGCCTATTTAATTGTTGATAATGACTGGCCAGCCGTCCGGTTATGATTTTTTGTTAAGCACCCTTAACTTTTCATGTGGTCTTGCCCCGCCCCTAAATTTTTTGGCCGCACAAACCTTACCATTTAGGTGATAGAAATTGAGGGGGAGCCAAACATAGAATTTTATGGCATTTGAGTCAATATTTTTAAGGATGCTGGGCTAAAACCGTATCTACTAAAACCCGGAACATGGGACACTCCCGAACACGTCAAACAAAAACAAAAACAAAGGAATCAAGTAAACCGAAGATTTGTATTGTAAAGATTAGGGTTGCTTTCTGTTTGTATTTTGCCAGGCGTTCCGGGATGTTCCGGAGTGCTCAGGCCTTAGAAAACAGCTGATATATCGCGACGCCTCACCACCGGCCAAAAAGACGTCGGAGGAACGAGCAGCGAAATTCCATACTAATGACGTGTCACCACCCAGATCTGGGTAGTGCTTCTAATTGGGTGAAGCGAACTTTTAACCAGTCATAAGCACCACCTAGAACTGAGCAGTGACGCGTCATCAGTATGGAATCTCTGCGCTCGTTCCTCAGACGTCATGTCGCGGGAAAATCAGTGGTAGCGTCGCGAAATGTTGGCTGGTTTCTCAGAGTGTTTCTGGTGTTATCAAGTCACGGCTTAAAGGAACTGCCGTGTAAAAACCTAACAGGTTAACCCTTTAAGCCCTAAGAGTGATCAGCATGAAATTTCTCCTTATAACATCAATGCTTTAGAAAACATAGTGGTCATAAGAATTGAGTACATGATCAGGAAAGATGAGTCTAATTGATATTTCAACAAATTCTCCTCACCACTTCTATTGAATCGTATAGGGGCAGTAAATGAGAATCTCAATTTTAATATCAGGGATTAAAGGGTTAAACAGTAACAAAGGCTTACCTTTTGCACTCCTCGCATTGAAGTTGCTCAAGTGTGTCCTCTACCAAGTGATCTCGCTTGTGAAGCCGCCAAAATATGTCTTGTGCAATGCTGTTGAGAACAACAGGGGTTTTGTTTCTCCTATACTCGTTAAATCGCCTTTGATTGACTTATTAGTGACACCGTGCAACATCATCCACCAGAACAAGGTGAAATTTTGCAAATTTTGAATTTTTTGAAATTTTTTGTTCTTGGGTCAAAAAAGTATCAACAGCCTGTTATCTTTTAGACAGTCACAAAACACAGTAGTGTATGACGCAGAGGAGATAATGAGGCTACTTTTCACTCCAAAATTGACAAAGGAAAAATGTAGACAAAGCTACAACCTCGCACAAAAAGTGTTGACACGCATCACAAAAATTACTATTTTTTCCTCTCATCCTGGCAAAAATGGAAACTGTCGCCAAAACAATGACCGTCCCCCCTTCCCTTATCCAATGTTGTTTATAGTAACATGAGAATTATACCAGTTGATTTAGACCAAAAAGGCATTAACGGGGGGGAGGGGGAGTGTCTTAGATTTTTGTTTAGATGAAACGGTATTGTGGCGCAAATTTAGAATATGACAGAACTGTCTTAACAGTTTTTTTTGCGAGGTTGTAGTTACATACTCCGTTTGTTCTTGTGTTGTAGTCCTTCCGAAGAAATCGAACTTGATTTTGAACCATTCATAGACTTCCTTGTGGATTTTGAAATACTTGTCACAAATCTGCTGGGGTGTAAGACCTTCTTCTAACGCCTGGTAACAAAAAACAGCAACCCGTCATTTCGAGGAAATCACACAAAACATCAAGCTACAAATGTACATATTTTAAGACAACATACGTCCTAGCTAGTAACTACTTTAGTTGGATAAAAACAAAGTTGGGTCGGACTCAACTGAGGCCACATTACCCCTCTTAAACGAAAGTTGTACATGGTAGATGCGAGATTTGCAGGAAGATTTCAATATTTCAACCATATATTCACGCAATGATGCTATCAGCTTCGTTGGTATAACAATTCAAATTTCCACAGTGTAGATTTCATTTATCATCTGCAAAATGATAGCCTTTGCAGTTATTTTTTGTCTGACTACCGTTATACAAGTACAATTTCAACAGACATGTACCAATTTTAGTTGGATTTTGTCTTAAACCTAAGAAATCTTTTAGTTAGCAAGGCTGAAAACTACTACCTTTACAAAACAAAGCCGAGCAATGATTTGCAAACACAAAAACAAAACATTACCTTTGTTTCCGTGGCAGTACCGTATTCATCTGTCCCGCAGATGTAAAGTGTGTTGTATTGACGAAGACGACAATATCTGTTCAAACGATATAAAAAATCTGTTAAGCCCCGGCTAAACGTTCAAACATCTTCGTCTAACAACGCGTTGGAAGAGCAAATTTTACCATTTAGCCCCCACTCTCAACATTGCATTCAAATGGCTTTTCGCATCAAACATTTTGCATCGCAAACAATTGCTTGCTCGTTTAGCCACAATACATGACCAACACAGTGTAGGGTAAGAACTGTTTGATCGTTGTGCGGGTGCCTTATACAATAACACAAGGTAAGCTTTCAAAAACACCGGGAGAATCTAACCCTCTCTTCTCCCGGCCAAGACATTCCTTACGCCCCATTTGAGGGATTCCGGATTCCGTAATCCAGGAAACTTTGGCTTTTGGAATCTGGAATCCAGGAATTTTTGCTTTTGGAATCCAGAATACAGCTCAAAGAGAGCAGAATCCCACTTAACAATTGGAAACCAGTATCCAAGTTTCACCGACAAAGAATCCGGAATCCAGAATCTACTACTTCCTTGCAGGCAGTCTAGGTTCATGAATGTACCAACAGCCATACAGATGGTTCCTCTTTTTAAAGCTGCGGCTGGAAAATGTTTTTTCTTACTTGACCTTTCTCGAGTTTTCCATGAACTTAGATTGAACGATGGTTTTAAATTTTGCCAAAGTGATCAGTGGCTCATCTAATTATTTTCAAAAAGAAAATGAGCACTGATAATTGGTGATTTCGTGTACTATTCACAGCTTCCATGAATAACGCTTTTAAATTCAACGACTTTCCAAACCTGACGAATTTATATTACGAAATACGCAGATTTTCTATGACCTGATGAACTAAGCCGTTAGGCCAACGAGAGAACTTCGTAGAATGTGAGTAGTCTTCCAAGATGGTTGCTCGAAAGAAAGAAAAAAAACAAGAAGAAAAGAGAAAGCCGAGGGGGACTGGGGAGGAGGATTACTCCACTCACCAATTGTAAGAGCCTTGACTCAAATGAATCAAAAGGGACTACCGCAAACTACGAGAAAGCTTGCTCATAACAATATAATTACCTGGCAAATGCGTCAGCACTAAGCACACAACCAATAATGTTTCCCAGATGAGGTACATTATTCACGTACGGCAAGGCGCTAGTGATCAGAATATTCTTCTCTCCTTCCAAAGGAAGACTGTGTAGTAAAGAAAAGATTATGTTTAGCAAAAGGAGCAGAAACAATGATGAAAAAACTAGCTCCAACCAAAATACCTACAACAACGAGATTTCCTCGATACTAAGTAGTGCGAGCGCGTGAACCAGCCTCATTAGGGACTTTAAGATCCAACGACGCGACTGCAATGAGAACGTTGCTTAAAAAGTCAATTTGCGTTCTTTCAGTCTTTATCGCGATTATTCCTACCCACTTACTTTGTCAAATGTAGGCGAGAATATGTAGGTGATATGGTGCCTAGGCACCATATCCAAGTACAGTAAGAGAAATAAAATTTCGTCGTTGCTTGTTTACGTCCTCCATAAAACGCGAAATTAGGCCTGTTTACGTCGTAGTCGTGCAAAAACGGGCAGAGAAATGTACAAAAAAGCGTGGTGCACGTGCAAAGTTGTTGTTTTGCTAATAAAACCTATTGTTTTTTTGACCTCGTCACCGTCCGCGTCGTTGGATCTTAAAGTTCCTAATTTTGGCGGGAAAAGGTGATAGCCGTCGTCATTCTACTATAAGAGTTTTAGCGAGAAAAAAGAAGCTCGGTGAGGGTGGCAAATATGTCACTTAAGTTATAAAGTGCAGTCGCGTTCTTTCACATGTAAACTTTATCTTGATTATTACAACTCGTTCAGTTTGTCAACTGTTGGCGAATTTTGCTAGAGCTTAATTCTTACATGAAGTCTCCACAGAAACCTTCAAAAAGAGAGCAAGCATTCTTTATCGTGCGTTTACGTCCGTCTTACATAAAACATCACATTATACAGTTTATACAGTGGTGGTGCAGTAACGCCAAAGGAATGTACCAAAAAACGTGGTGCAGGAACAAAATTGCTGTTTTTCTCTGTTTTTCCTATTAAACCTATTTTTTTTTTTTACGTTCCCGACCCATACTTACTGGTACCAAAACAATGTCATCACGTTGCTAAACAAGAGACGTTTAACCGCTCACTCTTAAAAGCGGATTTGGTCAAAACTTGACAAAATTCCAAACTTCATTTGGTAAAGTGCTGAAAAACATATAGCACCATATTGAAAGTACTGGCAAAGAGGTTTCATTCGACTGGACACACTGTGGAATTTCGTTCACACACTCAAACAAGCTTATAAAACTACATCTACTCCGCGGCATGAGCTGGCGTACTTTTCGCACGCCAGCTCATCCTCAGACCACGAAAATGTAGCCTCTGCTCGCAGGATAAACTCCATCATTCTTTCTGGAAGTAAAGGGGTTGAGCCGTTTGATCTAGCATCAGACCGCTCCAACGTTTCATGTTACCAAATCCTGAACCAGACCTTCAAACGGCGATAATTTTACTATTACTAATAACACTTACACGGGGTTAGCAAGGCGGCGAGCCTTAGGTCGCTTCTTGCTGCCATTATTCCAGCTTTTGACAGCTTCATGAATCTCTTCCTTTGAACAGACTTTTGGTTGACTTGCCTGCAACAAAGCAAATAGTCACGAACTCATCAATGGGGAAATACTATTCAGTTACTTATAGAAATTTTCACTACCCCACGTGTGAGCTCCCGTTTGACAATGCGATGTTTTGTTCTCTATTCTTACATGCGCCGAATATCTTCCATAACCGCGTTGAATAGCCATTTCCAAAGGGAAGAATAGGGAGCTTGACG
Source organism: Porites rus (assembly GCA_964035705.1). Taxonomy (NCBI): domain Eukaryota; kingdom Metazoa; phylum Cnidaria; class Anthozoa; order Scleractinia; family Poritidae; genus Porites; species Porites rus. Next base: position 2,787,980 of record OZ037995.1, read on the forward strand.
ACAACGACGGTAACGAGAACGTCAAAAATGCGGTAGATTTAACGAGGACGGTTTTTAGCGCAACACAATGTTGAAACAGTGTTGTAACCATGCGAAACAAGGTCGCAACAATGTTGCAGCCGCTACGTTGCGCTTGAAATCGTCGTTGCGAATCGTCCCGTGTGATATCACCTTTAGCGCCTGTTTACATGGAGGTGGGGGACCCCAGATAGGTGAAGTAACCCGCTTAGGTGGGGTAACCTGCCTGTCCATATAATCTCTCATTCGTCACCCCATCTACTCCACAAAAATTCACCAACATTTGACAAATTGAACGACACGAAAAAAGAATCGGGAAGGGAAGGCGGATATCTGGCGGGCGAAAACGCGAGGACTCGCGAGGCAGGCGGAATAATTCTCGCGCGCCGATCTTTTTCTCTCATTTTCGTCAACAATTAAATGACAACTCACCTCTTCTAGTGAAGGATCATCGTTCCTAGTTTCTTTCTGTAACGGCTGTGAACCTAGACAAAACAAAAAAAAAAGAAAAAAAACATATTTTATACCTAATTTCATTATCATTGCCGAGAGTCCTAAATTAAAATTTTAAAAAACCCCAACTCTAGTTCCCTAGTAGATGACAAAAATACTACAGACCCAGGTCTCTAAAAGATAAAAACATTCCACAAATCATTTTGCTGCTGTGATAATTACCTTTAGAACTCTGCTTGACTTTAGTGGTTTCCTGAGATTTTGAACTGGATTGAACTTCATGCCCAGACATTGCTAACAACGACCCCTTGAAAAACAAAAAGGATTATTCAATCAAAAATAAAAGATAGATTGAAACTCGGACATCAGTCTGAGTTGCTGTTCACAGGGATACCAACTCTGGGGACAAGAACGTACACAGAGTTGCAAGGCCTGAAAGAGGAATTTCCAGTATGCTAACAATTGCAAACCATTGCACTGTTTCCACAGTACCCCACAGCAAACAATGGACACAGCGGCAAAAATGTGAAAGAGGAATTGGCGTTCTTACAATCACTATCGCAATTATTCCAACTCGCTTACTTTGTCAAATGCAAGTGAAGTCTTCTAGAAAAGAAACCATAAAAAACATATCCAAGTTCAGAAAGAAAAAGTAAATTTCGTAGTGGCTTCTTTACGTCCTCTATAAAAAGTATTCGCTGCCATCACTGTTGTAGCATCGTTAAGTTCTAATTTTTCTTACCTTGAAGGCGATCACACCTTTGTTCCCAATTACTTCAGAATTAGTTTTACTAAACACATCTTGAGTCATGAGATAACTATGCCACCTTGCTATATTGCTGATCGGTGGGCCTGCAAGATGAAAGGAGTCAAGGAATGAAAAGGAAGAGCTAAAGATCTTTTCTTTTTATTGAAACTGCTTGTTTATAAAGTGTGAGCTTGGTGGAATAGCAAAAAGAGGCTTACTCACTAAGCTTTTTTTAAATTTCATTTCCAAGTTGTTTGCCATCAAACTGCAGACAGGTCAAGGTTTGAAAAAAAAATTAAAGCAGGGAGAGAAGCACCTCTCACATCTTGCTTACCCAGGGTCGCTGCTTTCCAGAGTAAGTTAATGATTTGGTTACTAGTAATAACCAAAGGTTATTACAGTCAAACTGAGACAACCATGAACACCAGAAATATTTCTGGAATGTTATTGCATTGCAAGAAAAAAGCCAATCAGGTGTAAGAAAACTGAACCACAAGCAAGAACGCTAATTAGTTTGTGGTTTTGTGGCTTGTATGCATGTCCTGAGCTTTGCTGTGATTGGTCATGATAAAATAAACATTCCTGAGATATTTCAAGTGTTCAGGGTTTTTCTGGTTGTACTGTAAAAGACCTTACACTAAAAATAATCGGTCGCATATAATTATACTGTACATACCAGACAAACTAGATTCAGCAAGTAGTAAAGGATGAAGTGAGCCCCAAAGAACCACATCAGCTAAACCAAGTTGATCCTGTTATAAAGAAAACGATACAAAATACATGATCAAAATACATTGTTAAGGTACTTTAGGGAATAGGGTAGTTTGAAACATAATATGCTTAGTCTTCATTTAATACCTAAACACCAAGAAATGGGCCTACAAAGCACAGAAAAGATTCTTTAGACTAACTTTTCAGAGTCTGGGAATTGGGCAAAAAATGTGTTGAGTGTCTGATGTAGCTTCTTAAAATGAACATAATTTCTGAAACAAATTTTTCAAAAATTTTTAATAGTAGTGATTTCTGTTGTCAGTTTATCTTCATGAACTACTCATGGATTTGAGAAATATTTATTTGTACTTTTTGGGTCTCAGGCCTTATATTAATAGTCATTAATATTATATACCACTCATTAACCAAGAGTAATGTCAATACAGGGATATCTCAGACCAAGGCCTTGATGTATCGACTGAGTTTACAGTTATAGCGAGGTGGATACATCAAGGCCGAGGTCTGAGATTTCCCTGTAATGACTGAACGGATGAGGTCAATATGTTATTTATTATACGGCCTATTCAGCACTATTAATATAAAACACACGAGGTAATTGAGTCTTTGATCAATAAAACCAATAATTGGTCAGCAGATAACTTTAAAAAAAACAAGTCACCTCAATGAGTTGTACACTTGAGCATGCGATACAGTCATGTGACTCTGGTCAGCAGATACCCTTTTTTGACAGCTGTCAATAATATTGACCATAGCATGGATGTCCACTATCAAGTTAAACACAGACTATATATGCCTTGAACACCAAGCTGAGCAGCCAAGCAGAGTGCACGTACTATTGTAGCCATATAGTGATGTTTGAAGAATTTTATAAATGTATAATTAATAAAAAATTTTCAGCAGTATACCATACCCCAGAGAAAAACTTATTTGATGATAAAGCCCCATCTGCCTGACTCAGCAGATTTGTCAGATCCTCGATGTGTCCACTATCTTTTTTTCCAAGACCAATGGACAGCACAAGATGTGAAAATAGTACAGGCTGCATTGGAAAAAAATATATAGTAATATTATTAAATTAAATGCTTAAAGTAAAACAGAAAACTGCAAACAATAAAAATATTTTTTAAATGTTATTGTGTTGCAAGGAAAACCCCAATCAAAAAAACAAGAAGCAATGGTAATTAATTTGTGGTTTTGTAAGTCTGCTTTTGCACCCTGATCTTAATATTTCAGGTGTGGTTTGTAAGTTTGACAGTAATGAATGGCTTGTTAAGATGACCTTCCATGAGCTTGCCCACCTTGACGCTCAAGACATGATGTACACTCACACCTCACCCACTGGTCAATAAAATAATAAATTTTAAAAATGTATTTTCATACCCCACCCAATGAGCAGAAATTGATCTAAAAATATACCTTCCACCCTAGCCACTAACCAATAACTGACCAAAACTGTACCCCACCTTTCCCCACTTAACAACATTCTGACTATTATTGTACCCATCCACTATACCCACTGAAAAAAAAAGTGGCCTGTTAAAAAGTACTCTCCAAGCCTTCCTCACCAATAAAAACTGTACCCACCCACCCTACCCATGGATATAAAGTAACTGACATATCAATAAGTACTCTCCCACCCTTCTCCAATAATCAATAACGGACTGTAACTGTACCCAACCACTGACAAATAAATGACCCCTAAAAAGGTACTCTTCCACCTCTTCTCAGAGATAAATAACTGACTTACCCATCCTGACTCTACCCAGTGATAAACTGATAACTGACCTGTAAAGATGTACTCTCCCACTCCAACCACTGGTCAATAACAGCTTCTGTTTCAGGATCAGCATTTTCTTTGGAGTTTGCATTGAGCTCAAGAAGATATCTATGACGTATAAATTGCATGCACTAATGAAATAATTCTGTTCATGTAATTTCTGCAGCAGTTATTATGGCTGTTGTTTAATGATGAATATTTCTTTTAGCCTTTGTTGTGCTTTAAAATAGAAAGGCTATAATTATTTTAATTTCAGTATACTGTAATAGTACAGAGTTTTGGAGTTTGTCTTCAGATTAACCGCCTGGTTACCTAAAGGCCCATCAGACTTGTTTGTTTTTTCATAACTGGGACTCATGACTTTTCACAAGATGAGCCCGAAGACTGACCATAACTATCTGTAACAACAACAGCAACACTTTATTTCACCCCATAATACACAAGAAATAAAAATTTATGAGAATAGTACAGACAATGATAGGGGCGCTGGCTGCCCAAAATAACCTAAGAGTTAAAAATGCCAGGCAGCCAGTTAAAAGAAAAGATGTTTAAATGTTTAGGTCAGGGACACAAGAACAAAGAAAACAGAGAAACGCACACAAAGAGTTAAGTAAACTACCAGTATATTAAAGAGACAAAAATTCATACATTGCAAAACAGTATTATTTCCATTTTAAAGTTACCCAGACAATGTACAAAACAATCATATACGGAGATTCAGTTAAAGATGACTTAAGAAGTAAAAACAAAGAATTATCTACAGCAAATCCTATATTGACTGAAATTTAATTTTTCTGTTCAAGATGGCTGGATATTGGCGATCATTCTTCTTTCTGTGTTTTCATTTACCTTATTGGTACTCAATTTCGTGATTTTAGCAAGATAGGATTGCGCAGGTTTTTATTTTGGCCATTTCAATGAGAAAATATGAAAAAGAACATTAACTTTTGCGATTCAGGCATTCTCAACTTGATTTTATTTTTCAATCTTCTGAACTTTTTAAAATATTGAGATAACATGAAACAAGCAAAACGCATATTAACGTAATTTCACAACAGAAGACACAGTCACGGGATGGAATGTACTAGTAAAACCAGCTACACATGTAGTAATTGTTTTGTCAATATTTGTGGACGCATATAACCTGTACAGTGTATGTTGTAGTTATTAAATGTTATTCATTTTTTTCCTGTGGTTTGAATTTTCTATATGGGTGATAAATTTCATGTGACTGTTTAATTTTTGTGGGGTTTTTTAATTCATGGGTCTTCAATTTCGTGATTTTTCCTCAATCACAAAAAACACCAAATTTAAATAAAGATCGACCCAAGAAATCACATACAAAAAGGAAAAACTGCTTTCGTTTTTAAATTGCAACAAAAGAACTTGGCCAATATCCAAGCAACTTGAGCTCACACTTTGTCAATAATGCAGTGTAAAAGTTACATGTACCTGCAGATGCTATTAGCACTATTGAGTAAGTTCCCATTCTCAGTTTCAAGCACTGGAAGCTGCAAACAAATCACACTGATTACAAGAAACAGCACAATCATAAATTAAGGAGACAGAATTAGCTGACACCTGTTGATAATGGAAAAAAATATTATATCTTTTGATACTAACCTTACTGTGTCCTGGCAAACGAAATTTGTTTCTCTCTGAAAAAAAGAGTCACGTACACTTGCAAACAAAAATGGTGATTGGGATTCACTTCATAAATGTTGTAGTTACTTTTTTGTCTCAGGTTATTGTTATTGTTCCTCTGTTTCAACTACATTACCATACCCAAAACCAAAAGAAAAACAAAAATTACCTGAGATAAAAAATTAACTACAACATATACTTATTTATTATTATTGTTTTTTTTGGGGGGGGGGGGGTGGGGGCAAAGGTTTAGGATGGAGTAAATGGTCCCTTACCTGTACCCCACCTAGACAGTGTTTCATTTATATTTCGAATAAAATTCTGACATAATGGGAGGCACCCCCGACGTCTCCCAAGACCTCACCCTATTGGCCAGGAGCCCATAACCCCTGTATTGGCTCATTCAGCAGAGTCAATTCCCAAGGGAGCCAGGGGTTACATTCTGCTAGGACTCGACCTACATAGTGTTAAAATGCTACCAAACGTCATTACATCCAGGTTTGTGAAAATTTCTTTACGATTCGTCGAAATAATAGGATAATACGTTCCAACAAGTATAAAGCTGTGGGATAAAGGAAGTGAGCTTTTTTTAGAGCATACGCGATCTCGCAAAAGTTTACTTTGTACAAAAATCGATTGAAACCGAGTGACAGATTTTCCATGAAAATTGAAGCAGTATTCTTTTTCTCCTTACATTAAGTTTCACTCTTTCTAAAGGAAGTAACAACAATCTTACCTTCATAATTGATGTACTGTACCGTCAACGGAATGCCTGCTAAATTTTTCGCCGCTAAAATTCGAAGCAACATCGGGTTGCCTTGATCACTATAAAGCTTCATAATAGAGCCAATTTTACTTGATATAAATTTTCGATAGACTGGAGTTCTTGTTAAAAACGTAGACCTCGGGAAAGCGCTAAATTTTACCCCGGAAAAGATCCAAAACATCTGATGCAAGAAGGACAAATCCAGAATTTCACGTGTGAAAACCTGGTTTTTATGGATGAGGAGAATTGGGACGAGTTTAACCGCTGTCTTTTTATTATGGGCTCTTAAAAGGGTGATTGAAGTATCCGTACATGGAGAAGCTATTTGCCGCTTTTACTAAGATTGCAGGCTCACATTACTGCAACATCCTCGGTGAAAGGGAACTGCATTTGGAAACGTGTCCGAATTTTGAAGATCGAAGCATTTTTTCGTGGAAAAACATAGTTTAAAGAGGTTTGGCCGTGCAGTTACTTTTAAAAGAAACATGTCAAATTCACAGAGGCTAGCCTTCGCCATAATCGAGCACCTCTCCGCGCAGTTGAATTCTGGAGCTGTAGTCGGTGACTCTGCTGAGAGTTTAGAAGGTAACTTGATGGATCTTTACTTTCGTTTCAGTTTTGATAATTTGGGCGCAGGTAAAAGACGTTAAGCTAGACGAACACCATTCAAAAGTTATGGTTTATTGAAGCTTAGAGAAAAAGTCTCCGTCAAGAGTGGCTTGCATCGTGTCTAGATCTGTTTAAATGAAAATATTTTAACAAACTGAAATTTGTGGTAAACCCAATTTGTCACATGCAGAAAGAGGAAATATGTGCAGTAGATTAGTTTAGATCTAGACTTCTTCTGTTAGGTGAAGTTAAACTGATATTTATTTAACTCCTGTGGTTTTGTTCAGAAAGTGAATCAAAATTTGGAGACCTTTTGTTCTAGAATACGAAATTTTTGAAAATTTTGTTTTCCATTTACCATCAATTAGCTTATTCTCTCACTTCCCCTAGTTTCTCCCGCTCAAATGAAAACAGGAACAAATTTTGTCATAGATACAGGATTCTTACTTTGTCTTGATTACAGCCCTATGGCTAGGGTGGTTCTTTATAGCTCAACAAGGAAATATACTGTATTCTATATGAGTGGCCCTTTTAAAGTGTACTGGCAGCTGCAATTGATCCTTGTACTTTCTGTTATGTGATAATATTATTGATACTTACTTTCTACTTAAATTCCCTTCAACTTATTTATCACCTAAATTAAAAACAGTGCTGTTTCTATTAAAAAAAATTTAAAAGGCCATTTTAATCATTTTAATTACCAACCAAATCTAACTTCCCCTTCTCATTTTATACTAAACCTATTCTGCCTGCAGTGCTTCACAAGTCTCTTATAGCCCTTATTTTGGCATACATGTATTCTAACAGTAAAATTCTTTTTTTGTCCTGTATATGCACATTTATACAATGTAAGCCCTCTTTACCTAAATTGCATCGGCCAAAATTAATTCAAGAGAATTTGACAAGTAACTTTAAAAAAGGGTCATTGGGGACCCCACTCATATATGAAAACTGACAAATAATATATCCCCTGTCAATCTGGAATTATGAGTCAACCATGTTGTTTAAAGGATCTCAGTCTGATCAGATTTAGAAGTACAGAGAGAGAAAAAAGCCAGGCACAAAATATGAACAACTGAAAATTGCTGCCTTCTTTTTTAGTTTCCATACAGTGTTTAGAAAGTGTTTATGGCATAGACAGAGGTGATTCTTCACAAGTGGAGAAACTCAAGTTTGATAAACCACTAGAGGAGATATTTGAAAGTGCAGTAAAGGTTTGTGTTTTATTGGAAGATTTCTCCTGTAATATTTGACATGTACATGTAGGGTTTATTTTAGTTTTCCACTATGATGTCACTAAGAATAAAATTGGAGATAATGACATTTTTATTTCAGTGTTACTTTCATGTTATTTTCCAGAGTATAGGGGGATCCACATCTGCTCAGTCTACTGAAGAAAATCGATTAAAAGCTGAAAATCTCAAGACAGAAGGTAGGTTAATTTTATAGGTCTATAAATATGTTGAATTTTCAAGTTTGTCCACTGATTAGTATTCCATAAGTTTGTAAGCATCTCTGATTATACCCTGCAGCAGAGGCTACTTTTTCGCTGTGTGAGCTGTCGTGCGAAAGTAGCCTCTGCCGACGACCGTTCAAATCCGTCTAGCAATCTGGACGAATAAATTAAAAAAACGGGTTTTTTCCTGTTCTTGACCGGTTTTATTATTGCATGAGTGTCGTGTGAGTCTTGCGTAGCAGATCAGAGTTGTCACAATTTTTTTTTATTCCCGCAAATCTCATGCCATTTGACAACAGGCCTGACGACTAATTTTTCTTGCGAATCGGGTGACGAATTTACAGTGGCCTAGAACGGTCACACATGCAAATTAAAAATGTTGCTGCAAATCAAAAATAGGACATGCAAATTAAAAATTGTACGTTCAAACTAAAAATATTACAAACATGAAACAAAAATGAGCCGACAGCTGTAGTGCCAGGTCGCACAGCTTGGACCAGGTCCTCATCACTCATACTGCGCGTGCAGGACTTTTCATTTTCAATTTGCATCAATATGTTTTCTATTTTCAATTTGCAGCGCAATTTTTAGTTTGCATGTACTATATTTAAGTTGCGGGTAATATTTTTAGTTTGCATGTACAATTTTTAATTTGCATACATGTACTATTTTTAATTTGCAGCAACATTTTTAATTTTGCATGTGTGACTCTTCTGGGCCACCATACAAATTTCAGGCATGCACAATACAAAATTGAACGGTTGTCGGCAGACGCTACTTTTGCATGATAGCTCACACAGCGAAAATGAAGCCTCTGCTCGCAGGGTACTCTGATTATGGTCCTTAAACTGAAACAAGGGAAGGAAGCTGGTGCAGAAAAAGTTTGATGCTCTTGCTTATACCTTGAAAGCATATTGTCTTCATAGGAAACCAGCTGATGAAAGAAGAGAAGTATGAAGAGGCTATAAAGTGTTACACCAAAGCAATGGAACTGGACAGTGCTAATGCAGTGTTTCCTTGTAACAGGTTTGATTTTAGTTGTTTGTTACCCATCCTGTTTATACATGTACTTGGATAAATTAACATACATGTAGATTTTGAGGCATTATTAGAGAAGGCAGCATGGCTAAGCAATTAGAGTTATTAGAGTGCTGTATTTGTAATTCAAAGGCCCCAAGTTCAAGTCTTACACTGACAACTAGCTGGATTTGTTTGTGGTAGTCCTCGAGCTCAAATCCTTGGCCATGCTTGTAAAATAGCCAACTGTTTTGCTCCTACCAGTTGGGATTTTTAACCGTGTTATATTACTTTAAATTATTTGTTTCATTATCCCTAAAAAGCCCCATAAGGGGGAAGGACAATTAAAGTGAATGAATGAATGAAGAGTCATGTGTGCGAGGACAACAGATGTGCCCTCTTACGATACATTTTAACCTGTGAACAGTAAGTTCTGATGTCAGCATACAAAGACGCCACTGGCAACCGCTCTCAGGCCATTTATGAGCTTATTGTACCCACATAACCCATGATGTGAATGATGTGATGTGTGAAGATTGACCACAACACCAGTGTCTACGTCCCCTACTCTTTTCGAACAGTGGTGTGGGTTCTTTTACGTCCCACAACAACCAGATAAGTGTAAGTGTTGTGAGACGGAACCTACAGTTTTTTGTCCTTATCCGAGAAGACTAGAAAGTCTAATGGTTTACAGATGTCATTACAAAGGCAGCACTTTCTTCTCAGTTATTTAAAGACCCTGAGTGTTGGCCCGGCCGGGATTCAAACCTGTGACCTCCCGGTCATCAGACCTGCACTCTCCCAACTGAGCCAACCAGGCGGCGATAGTATTACTATCATTATCCTTATTATTATTATGTAAAATTTAGCACAGGGATTTTCCCTGGGGAGAAATATCCAGTCAAGTCTCATCCCGAGACCTCAAACTTCCAGCACTTTTCTGAGGATATGTGCGGATCCGAGGAGTACCAACTTTTGCATCGTTCTTGTTCGGTTCTTAATTCCTAGTTGCTCCAAGTGGCCTGCTAGCTTCTTTGACACTGAACCCAATACACCTACAACCACTGGCACCACTTTTGTCCTTGATTTCCAGATCCTTTGAATCTCTCTTGCCAGGTCTTGGTACTTTTCACACTTTTTCAGTTTCTTTCTGCAGTATATTACTATCTCCGGGAACAGCTATGTCCACAATGATTGTTTCCTTTGCCTTCTTTTTCTGAATTACAATGTCTGGCCTCCTATGATTGATTTCACGGTCTGTTTGGATGGTAAAGTCCCACAACAGTTTATTATTATTATTATTATTATTATTATTATTATTATTATTATTATTATTATTATTATTATTATTATTATTATTATTAGTTTACAGTAGTTGTTGTGGTTTACTTTTTGCAGGGCTGCAGCTCACAGCAAAAAGGGTGATCATCAAAAGGCCATAGAAGACTGTCAGAAAGCTCTTACTTTAGATCCAAACTATGGAAAAGCTTTCGGACGAATGGGGTAAGTGGCTTTAGCACCACAAAAAACAGGACACAAATTTGAAAATGTGGCCTCTACTGTAGCACTAATGCCAGCGTTCAAAAATATAATATGCTTGCTGGTAGCCTAAGCTAGGCTCTCAGGCAGGGCATACAAGTGGAAAAAAGTGAGTAGTAAAAAACCCAGTAAACCAGAAATTTTAAATACCTCAGTTTGCCCACTATGCCACTCAGTGCCAGAAAAACCATATCTCCTGTCATGGAAAAATTCCAGTGATTTGAAGGATTATAGTGATCAGATTGATTATATGGAAACCAACCTTTAAAACAGGAGTGACTTTCATTGATCTCAGAGTTTGTTTTGATAAATCAGTTAGATTAATATGTTCATCAGAGAGTTGTTTTCATAAACACCTCTAAATGCTGCAATGTCTGCACTTCTTCGTCAGTCATCTGAGCAATCATGGAGGTCACATGGAAATCATCCTTTAAATGTACATGTATTTTTGTACAGTGATAATATTTAATCAACCATTACAATAATCCCTTGCATTTCTTTAAACATGACCTTTGTTACCGCGAAATGAACGAAACAGTGCACACCAGATGTATACTAAATGGCATGTTATTTTGATGCGTGGAAAAAGCCAATGAGGCATGAAAAAACTCAACCACTGTAACTAGTAATATGGTTTTGGAGGCTTGCTGGTATGTCCTGAACTTTACTGTTACTGGCCTCTACACAATCAACATACCTGAAATATTTTAGGTAATTCAAGGATTTCTGGGTTAGTAATCCTCCTTTATATCTTGCAGTTTATCATACCACAACTTGAATAACCTGCAGAAAGCAAAGGAATGTTATACAAAGGTATAAAAAGGAACCCCATCTATGAAACTCTTTTATTGGTTCATCAGAGGGTGACATAAAAATTACAAAAATTATATCATTTACCCTTCGGGCAATCCTTCTTTTTTAGGTTATAATATTATGTATGTGGTCACATTTTTGGTTGGTTAAACAGGAGAAGTTGTCGCAAATACATTCTGTTGACTTTTTTCATATTACTGTGCAAATCTCCAGTTACAAAATGACTTTTATTAATTGTCCTGTCTGATCATGTCCAATTGTAGGTAAGATTTCTTCAGACATAGGCAAATTGTAGTCAGACCTTGTCCAATGACCTACTGTTATTTGCAGCTCTACCATATTTAAACGTGGAAACCTTAACCACAAACTCAAGCCCTGGATATTTCATTTACCATGACCACGAGAAACTAAACCAAATGAAACAGTGATAATACTGATACATCTTTTTGTTTTTTGACTGTCAGGCATTAGAATTGGAACCAGGCAGCACATTTTATCAAACCAGCTTGTCGCAGGTGGAAGAAAAAATCAAACAGACCCAGCCAGGAGGAGGGGCGAGGCCAGCACCTGGAGGTAGGTTGACCTTTCATGCAAAAACCTAATGTAATGGGGATGGAATAATCATCATGGAATGAATGTGGTGGAAAAAAATCTGGATCCCTAAAAACAAAATAGAAATAATCCCAAGCAGTTACCCATCCTCTAGACTGTTCAAAGTCCTCTATTTTTCTGTAAGATTGTCGAGATCGAACACTTTGCATCACGGGCTGCCATCTTGCATGAGTGTCAAAACTACTTAGGGGGTGGGGGTGGTTTGGGAGGAAGCGAGAAAAATATTTTTCTCGCCCCCCTCCCCCTACAGCTATAATCCCCGACACCTGCACCCTCAGCACATTTGAAAATCAAGATGGCTGCCATTAACGGTAAGATGCACTATATCTCAATGATCTCACAAAAAAATAGAGGACTGTAAACAGTCTACCCATCTTCCCTTCTCCCACCACTTCCTTCCTTGGTTCCCTCTGCAGCTGAACAGTTAACCCTTTAAGCCCCAATATCCACATACAATTTCTCCAAACTGATCTCTATACATTCCATAAAGAATGTGTTGAGAGAATTTGATAAAAGATCAAGGCATTTTCTCCTAGGTGATCATTTTATTAATTCTCATAACATAATCTCTTGACAATGTTTGGATATCATTAGGAGAAAATTGATGTTGGTCAATTTATTTTTGTTCTCTTAGGTTTGCCCGGCTTAGGAGGAATGGATCTTGGTGCCCTTTTGACAAACCCTGCCATCATGAATATGGTAATCCTCTCAATAAGATAAAGAATTAATATGAAATGTAAATTCCATATTGTGTACAATCAATCCAAATGGCATATGCATTAGTCAGTTCATCTACAGAATACCAGTTAAATCTTAACTCTTAATACTAGTGGTAGTAAAGTTTTTTCTCTTCAAAATCTATATCCATAGCTTTGTCAAAAAGATGAAATGATGACTGTATTTCCAGCAGAAGACAGCTTTCAACAATCCGTTTTTCCATTTGACTTGTCCTCTTTTCCCCAATTTTCAAAACAATGTTATCCTTGGACCTTAACTTGAATCTACTTCATATTATTACTACTATTATTATTATTATTATGATACTATGAAGAGTCCCAAGGCGTACTCCCTACGATGGCCTATATGGGAAGGCTCCACCCGAAAAGGGGTACCCCTCCCCTCCCCCCCCCCCCCCGTGAAGAGTTCATTACAAAATTTACGTCATCACTCATACCTTACACCTGTAATATGAATTATTGAGCTTTCATTATGTCAGAGTTTTTTTTTGGTTTTTGGTTGAGATATGAGGATTTTTTGAAGAAAATCAGTCGTTGATGATGTTGTTTCTGTTTTTTTTTTTTTTTTTCAGGCACAGTCATTTATGAGCAATCCAAGTGTCCAACAAATGTACGTATAAGTATTCAATTTTGTCTTGTTGACATTTCTGTAAGTAGCTTGTGAATTGTTAGTTGCAAGCACCAAAAGAAACAAGAAAAATGCATTAATATTTATTTCGTGGAATGTGAAAACCATGAGCTGTGAGTGCTTGCATCAGTTTACCGATTCTGTCTCGAGAGGAGAGTCGTAGGTCACGCAATCTCATTGTTTGAGTTATAGGTCAGGGGAGCTCTTTGTTTGGAAATCACGCAAGCAGCAGATCATGCCAGCTCTCAGCCTGAAAATCGCGCGAGTCAGAAGTCACGCAAGCTCTCTAGTATTTGCGTGAGTAGCAGCTCACGCTCTCTATCTTTCTATCTAGGAATCGCGAGAAGTCGAAGGTCACGCGAGCCCTCTGTTTGGAAATCACGAGAGAAATCACTTGAGTCGTAGGTCGCGCAAGCTGTCTGTTTGAAAATCACGTGAGTCGTAGGTCATGCGAACTCTCTGTTATAGACAGCACAAGGTTCGTGGGTCACGCGAGCTCTCTATTTAGAAATCATTAGTGTCGTCGGACGGCCCTCTGACGACGGGCTGGCATTCAAAACGCGAGCTCTTAAACCTTTTTAGGTGGAAAATCGGTTTAATCAACTCAGTGGATTAAACTACATTCATTTGTCCTTTACTTTGTGGTTAGGATGACGAGTATGATGGGTGGAGGCCCATCTCCTGGTGGGGCTGGTGGTGCGGCCAGCATTTTTCAAGCGTAAGTGGATTTTATTGTTAGAAGTCATATCAAGCATAACGCGGAGTGTTTCATCTGATATCCTAACCGAAAAATGGGTTGAAAATAGCTTCCTAAATGAACAAAACATCCATGATAAAGTAAGCAACATTTTATAGTAATTAAGATCTGATATCTAAACTACCATGTCGGTAGTTATTTCCTTTGTTTTCTCTTCACGAATTATTACTAACATTTTCATACCTTGCTTAGCCTATGGTCATGGCCTTTGTCATTGGGTAATTTTGTTTGGAATTTATAAAAGTCTTCAACTTGTTTTGTCTCACCAGTGCCCAGCAGTTTGGTGAGCAGATGCAACAGTCAAATCCTGAAATGTTTGAACAGCTGCGAACCCAAGCGCAAGCTGCAGTTAATATGCACAGAGAACAACAGGACCAATCCGAAAATGACGATTCTAAACCAGGTCAGTATATCAGTTTGTCAAATCTTGTCTCATTCCACAGGCAAACTCGCATTGACAATGACATTTTGGTTTTATACTCTGGTTTCGCCTCGAGGCGAGTTCTCCTAGGAAGGTTAATAGAGTTCGCACCCCAATTTTCGTATTTGAAAACTTCTAAGTTTATTTAGTTTAGTAACTCAGGGGTGGACAAAAAAAAAACGAGAACGCATTATAGGCGCATCAAGGTCTCAGGTCAAACTTATAAGACGAACTCGAAAACTGATAGGTGAGGTGGAGGGAGCAGCTAAAGCTTTGTGCGGTGGACGCTGATCTATGGCTAAACTGGGCTCTACTCGTATTTAACTATCGAACAAGTTTTTCCACACGTGTGGCGACTTGTACCTTCCACATCCTCGGCTTGTGCGATCTGATGCGTAGAAAAATTACGGCCTCTTTCATGCCCGCCTCAAACCATCGGGATAGTGGTCGATCTAATTGCTACTGACAAGCAACGCGAACGACTTCGTAAATGCGAGAAAGAAACCTCTGCTTGCTTGGTAATCTGATCTCTGTGGGTGTCCCAAGGCTCTTTAGAGTTTTAACTGCAATTAAAGGCTGGTTTTCACTAGCGGCGGAGTCGGAGTCGGAATCGTAAGCGGAGTCGTAAGAGCGCTTATGACCTTGTGAAAATCAAAAATCGGAGTTGTAAGCAGAGTCATAAGCGCGACGTGGCCGGAATCGGAGTCGGAAGAATCAGAACGTTTCCGTTTTCTTCGGACTCCGCTTATGACTCCGTCGTTTACGATCTAGTGAAAACCAGATTGTCGGAGTTGGAAGCAGAAGTGGAAGAATAAGCCAATCACAATGCACGTTCCCATGCTTTGTGATTGGTTTAGTTCTTCCGCTTCTGCTTGCGACTCCGACAACCCAGTTTTCAGTTGATCGTAAACGGCGGAGTCGTAAGCGGAATCAGAACGCTGTTTTCACTAGATCTTAAAGTTCTACGCTTCTGATTACGACTCCGATTCCGAATCCGTCGCTAGTGAAAACCAGCCTTAACTGTTCTAAACTGTGTTTCCCTTTTCAGATGGTGGAGATGCCAATTGATGGTGATCATTCCTTGCAAATGTTAGACTATACTCAGTCAAGTTCTTGCATACTCTGTATAGCTGGAAGTTCGTGTAGAACCCGTTTCATTCAGTGCAGTGATTGTTTAACGCATCAAAATGCCGTAAATGTAAATTCAAGAAAATCCCTTTCTTTAAGGGATTTACTAAAAACAAGAGCAGTATACAAAAGCACTCACAAACTGAAAATGGTTTTAAAATTTAAACGGTTACACTAACCAATAAGCTGATTAAATACTTCAGCGGCGCTAAAGGATGAAATGTCCCCCTTTACGGCTCTCTTACTTTCTAAATTTGCGCCTGGTATGTGCTAGAACCCCCCCCCCCTCCCCCACCCCCTAGGTCGCTACTCCCGTATATGGGCTAGATAGGTATGTGCTTCCCGATGGGGTATGGTTTTTAAGGGTGTCCGTCCGGGGGGGGGGGGGTTGCTCGGGTTAATTTTTGTTGGGTACGTGCCGCTGGCCTCTTAGAACCGATAACCCACTATAGTCTATTATGTGGCCAAGTATAGACCCCATCTTAAGTCACTTTTTGGAAAATGTAATTTTGGCGATCCCATGTTAGTAACTCTCAGTTTTCGCATCTACTTTATAAAGCCTGTTAACTAGGTCATCCGGAAATCAATTGACACAGTGGTTAAATTTAATGACGTAAAAATCTTCGCATTTTTAAATCCCTACGTACCTGAATTTTCTGATCCCCCAAATCCCCAAAATGTGGGACCCCATTCTAGTAACTCTAATGAAAATGCGACCCCATTATAGTCAATCGAGCCGTGAAAATGCGACCCAATCCAGCGGTACATCCCTATTAGCCTATTACTAGGACGTACCCCCCGTGTTTCCATCCTTAAATAGGGTATTAATTTTTGTCCTTCTTGGCGTTGTATTCCCGGTGCGTTCGTTAGATAGGGTGCCGTAATTACCGTTATATTAGCTGCAATTCAAGTGCGTAAATGCCCAGCTACACGAGAAACAAATCATCTGTTTAAACTGAACTTTACCTTAGAGTATTATGAAAGCGATTAAAGTAAGGTTTCCATTAAATTCTTAGGTTTTGTTTTTCCCTTGAATCGGGTATCATTTTTCAGGTTTTGACCTAAAATAGGATATCAGTTTTCATCTGTCTCATCCTTAAATAGGGCCAGGATTTGAGACCCAGGGCCAGGATACACAGGACACACCCATTCGAAATTCATGGGAGTACCCCCCGGGTAGAATCCACATCTCCTGAGATCAGTCAAGTGAATATAAGCGGACAGAACAATTTTTTTTTTATTTTACCGATTAGGGTTTGTGTTTCCTCTTTCATTTAGACTGGAAAACAGCGTGAGACTGTTAGGCTACGCTAAACCGTTTTTGAGGGG
This sequence comes from Porites rus, assembly GCA_964035705.1. Taxonomy (NCBI): domain Eukaryota; kingdom Metazoa; phylum Cnidaria; class Anthozoa; order Scleractinia; family Poritidae; genus Porites; species Porites rus. The sequence goes on from OZ037995.1 coordinate 2,805,164, forward strand.
AAAAAAACCACTGTTTTGCTGTCTATCTTTCCGGCATCATATTAGACTTGTTTCCAGGTTTTCTTAGGTGTCCCAGAATGCTCCCTGTGTTGGGTTTCATTTCAGACCGATTCGTCTCGGCTTGTCAGCCAATGTCGTACCCAGAGTTTTCTGCTAGCCTGAATTTATTTACAAAGGGAAGGCAAAAGAATGGTCCATGGTATGGTCATACCACCGGTTTGTCTCCACAAACTCTTCCCTTTTAGTAGACTGCAAAACAGTCCGTATTTTTGCGTATTCAAGTACGCGCGAACAGTCAAACAAAAGGTCTGGAGCGAGGCTGAAAACAGAGAGCGAGACTGGGGAGAGACGTTCAAACGCCCCGGATACGGGCGTGTGGGGCTCGCGCGCTTTGCGCGAGTGAGACTCGAACGCTATTGTTATTCTTCGCTAAACCGATTTTGAGAAAAAACCGACTGTTTTGCAGTCTACCCTGTTAGCAGAGGCCTCTTTTCCCTGAGGCCTCAACTAGCAGGGAACACAAACTGATGAGAAAATGCTTTGCTTCCCGCGCGCGGCACGTGTTGTACTCGCGATGCATCAAATTCTCGATTTTCTTTTTCCTAACCAACCCAATTTCACAAGAACGCACCAGTAAAACTGTGGCCGTTCATGTGGCGTTTTTCTTATTATCTTTGCCAGCTGAATCTTCCTTTCCAATAGGCCATTTTCACGATGACGACATTTGACTACAACTACCAGAATTCATTTCGTTTTCGCTTTGTTATTGAAATTTGTCAATCCCGCTGAGGATTAAAGAACAATAGTCCTAATTTGCAGAAGAAAACAACAAACTGAAGGATTCTGGTAGTTGTAGTCAAATGACGTCATCGTGCAATTGTCCTATTGTCTCAAATCAGAATTTTAAAGCTGTAAAGTTCCCTGTGACAACCAGTGTTGTTTAGGAAAGGCCTGTAGAGCTGTAGTCTGGTACACAGATGGGTATAGTGTCGCCACGCAACGTTCCTCCCCAGAGCGTTGCGTGACGAGACAAAAAAATAAACGGCTGTAGAGCAGACTAGTAGAGTTGGTTATTTTAGTTTGATATTTATTTATGGCAAATACTTCCAGCTATACTGGTCTTAGGAGTATGCTTGTGTGGCAAGAAGAAATTATGAAGACTGATCAAAATCCCAGTTTATTATTTAGTTTTAAATTGTATCACAACTGAAAGAAATGTTTCAAGTTCTTGTCAGTGAGAGATAAACTTGTAAATTAATAAAGAAATGACGTGCTTTGAGCTAATTCTTTATTTGAATGAGATTTCTTGCCGGGTTTTTCGCTAGTTGTAGAAAAAAGTTGACCCCAACGCCGGCAGTGGCCACGCACGGTGAAACATTTATACAAAATTAACCATATTTCTTTACTTAGGCCATCCTCTTTTTTTCTCCGTTTAGCGTCGTCCGACAGGCCCAAATATTTGGCATTTTCAAGAAAAAAAAAAAGTAACGACGTAGTTAAACCATTTTTCACTTGAAATAATTCTTTTAATCTGAAAAATGTGCATAGTAACAGTATAGAGAAAAACAGGAACATTTTTACAGTATGTTGTGCATTTTGTTGATCCAAATATGCGAATGTTAACTTTTAACGTCATCCTGGGGTAACAGGACCTCCTATTCCGGGACTTCGTGTGATTCAGGAAACGCGTTCGACCCTGGACTGCAAAACAGTCCGAATTTTTGCGCATTCATCTACGCGCGAGCAGTCAAACAAAAGGTCTGGAACGAGGCTGAAAATAGAGAGCGAGACTGGGGAGAGACGCCACGCTTTACTGATTTTGAGAAAAAACCGACGCACCGAAAACCAACGAAAAAAAGGGGGGATGGCCTTATCACGTACACACTTTGCTAAAACCAAAGCTTTGTATTTTACTTCCCCAATGACGCAAAACTATAGTTTCTCTAGAAACTAACCGCATCATTTTGACTAGCCTGAGTACAAAGCCACCCTCTGCTCAGAAAAAAATCGGAGAAAGGGCCCCTTCTCCGATTTTTTTCCGGGATGGGGGTGGGGGAAGCTGTACGCAGGTTAGAGTGGCCAGATGTCCAAGCCGCAGTTTCACCACTTCCGGTCAAAGTTACTTCCGGTAATAAACCGGTTTTGTTGAATGACTATTCTGTTGCCTGTTGGTTGGTAGTCAATGACTTTGAGGTAAAGATCCTTGTTGTTTGTTAAGGTAAGAAAAATTATTTGTAAATCAAATTCGCAATGGTCTTCCACTGGTCCATAGGTGCCATTTCAGCCGGCTTTCTTGTTGGCGAATTGTTTCGAATTGCTCTAAAGAGACTTCTGCCGAGTGGTTACTACGCTTACGCGAACGAGTTGATCTCAACATTTCAGTTATCCGTTTGTGTGTTCGAGATCTCCGTTATTGGAAAGTTCTACAGCAGTTGGATTGCTCTCAGCTGTACCTTTGTCCTATTAGCTTTAAAGCATGCTGAATTCATTTTCGAGGGGGCTTTCGCAAATCCTTGCGGAATGTTAGAAGACATCGTCTACAAGAAAGCCTACTGGGTGAAAGAAAATATCGCTAAAGTTATTTTTCAACTTATTGGCGGCCTTTTAAGCTTTCCCTTCATCCAGTTTTTGTGGCAATCGACTTGGAGTGAATTTCACTTCCAGCAAGTCAAGAAAGGCCTTCGATCGACGCTTGAAGTGTCGCTCCTGTATGGTATTTCGATCGAAATTATGGCAACGTTCGTGACAGCAATGAGTGATTTCATGTCACGAGGGCACGCGCTCAAAAAGTTCAATTCAGTGATTCGAGCGGCTTCTGCTGTTGTCGTTTCCTACGCTCTTGCCGAAACAACTGGAACGTGGATGAATCCAGCGTTGGCTACCGCTCAGACCTTCGTCTATTGCACAAGAAAAGAGGTCATTTCTGAACATTTGTTCGTGTTTTGGCTTGGGCCAGTAATAGGAACAATTGCCGCCATTGTACTAAATTCGCTACTTACCTGGAAACCCAAACCAGTCGAGATAAAACCAGAGAAGAAGTATTGGGGAAAGAAAGACAGTCAATCGTCAGTGGAAAACCACAAAAATGAGGAAGTGAACCCCTCAGAATTAAAGAAAAGACATAAAGGAACCAAATCTTAATGAACTTAAGTTGAGTGTTAGACTGCATTTTAATTTATTGTGACTATCCACACGTTTGCATGGAGGATATTTTAGAAAACGATTTTAAAACGAGAGAAGCCTTTCATTTCAAGAACAAAATGTTCTCTTCTTCGTTGAGTAAACAATGTAGAGAACCAAAGTTCTTGGTCAAAAATAACTATGTAATTCATATTTAATGGACACGTGTTCAAAAGATTACTTTAACCCACTCATACAATGGATCGTGCAGGTGATCAAACGTTACCGACGGTACGTTAATTAACTGGGGTCAACCTTGAAAATTTGGTCGAAAATTTTGGTCATAGAAATTTTTATGTGAAATAAATCTTACTCCCGAGATAAACTGCAAACATCTTAATGTTGCTCTTGATTATAAAAACACCTGTGAAATACCAGGTAAGCTTTCATATGAAAACATCATGTCTTCACATGTAAATAACATGTTATCTTTACATGTGAGGAAGATCATCATTGATATAGCTACATAATAAACTGTGCCTTTTGCAGCAAACAAAATATTAACGTGAAATTGTTTGGTATTTCATTGTTGTTATAAATATTATAAAAAGAACATTAATATAATTTTATTATTTAAATGGCAACTTGGAGATAGGAATTTACAGTTACATAACATGTTACCTTAACATGTGAAGAAGATCACTGTTGCTATGGCTACATAATAAATTGCACCTTTTGCAGCAAAAAATTTATAAAAATTAAAGTGAAATAGATTAGTATTTCCACTTGAGATACAAAATTTTCTTCTAAGGTTGAAAAAATATTTCACTTGTTCACTGCACTTAGCCACAAATCAATTTTCACTGAAAGGAAATTTTGTATATCCACATGGCCATATTAAGGTTTGTTGGTAAAAATTTTTCTTTTATTCAATCCCAAAAACAAGTGACCTAATATGCTAGCCATTCTAGCAAGCAAGGAATGATATTAGTGGTACATGTCATGTGACCTCAAAGTAACCAATGAGAGCATGCACTGTTGGGAAGAAATTTCCAGCTATATAACAATTATTGTATTATTGTATTTGCATTTACCACTCTCCCAGCTCACCTGGATTACCTGGGAGTCTCCCGGATACAGTTCTAATCTCCAGCTTTCCTGTATGGGTCACCAAATCTCCTGAATAAAATTAGCCTGAGAAACCAGCCAACATTTTGTGACACCACCACTGGTTTCTTTGCAAAAATGATGTTTGAGAAACAAGCACAGAAAATCCATTCTGAGAATGCCTTACTATCTGAGTCTGGGTAGTGCTGGTCGTCAGGCGCGGATCCAGGATAAATACTGACTGCTTTCCTAAACGACGGCCAAAGGTGCAAGCTTCTAGAGGATCCCAGGATCAAAGTTTTTTTGATTTTCAACTCCTTAAAGTCCCCTTTTTGGAGTTTCCGAGTCACTCAGACAGGATATTAGCTGATATTGGCCAGATTTCAACTTGGAAAGTGTTTATTATTACGTGGGAAATTTGCTTCTACCAATCAGAAGCCTACCCAGATCTAGGTAGTGCATCATCAGCATGGAATTTCAGCGCTTGTTTCTCAGACATCATTTCACGGGAAAACCAGTGGTGGGTCACGAAATGTTCGCTGTTTCCTCGGGGTAGGATAATATCAACTTTTGAGCTTTTCTGTGCTTTAGTTGGGAATTAATAATACACCCATTGTTTTGATTCAAACCGTTTTTGCACATATTTCATCACTGACAATGATTATTTTGTCACTACAGGCATCAAAGTGAAATTTGATGGCCCATACATCATGTAAGAAGTCATACATGTATAATGTCCTAAGCAATATTTCACTTCCAAGTTGTCTCAAGCCTCTGTTTAAAAGTGAGGTTAAGTATGAAGCCCTTGATATAAAAATGATTTTTAATTCTCATCCAAATAGAACTCATTTTCGCAAGAAAGATTTTGCATTAAGCCTTGTTTTTAGCCCTTTCAACAAATTATCCATGACTGATCTCCATCCATTCCCTTACAGAATTAGTTGAGAGAATTTGTTCGCATATAAAGGATTTTCTCTTAGGTGATCACTTTATTTATTCTCATAAAGTTTTTCTTTTTATTATCTATTAATATTGTTGGGAGAAAATTGCTGTTGGTCACTCCTGGAACATAAAGGATTAAAGTGAGGGATTTTGGAACTTGTAAATGGCCTTCCAGGATACCATGTTACAATTTGGGGTCTGGGTCAAGTTGTGCTTATTGGGATAAAAAATGTGATATATGTGATATGTTATTGTTGACTTGGATTGAACTACTGGTTGAACAGAGAAATAAAATAAAAATATCATTATTTCTGTTTTGAGCAGATTTATTTAATTTTTGTATTTACAATATTAATACTTTTTAAGGTTTGTTAACGACATGTTTCTGCCCATGCACAAGTTTTCAGAGACTTTTTTCTTTGACGTAAAGAATTGATTATAATACCACAGGACTTGTTAATGTTCCATTTTCAAACTGATTATGAGAGGAAATCAGTGCGGATGGAGAAAATAGTAGAGGAATGAAAGATATGCTGCCATTTGACCAACACTGAAAAAGAAATAAACAATGTTTCTCTTCAACACTTTAAAAATCATAAGCTATTCCACTTTAATAGGTCACAACCGGGAAAAAATGCATGATGAAATCGTTTTATTAAAACTACCATCACCCTAGGCTCAATTTCCGCCATCTCCAGGGTCCGCTCTTTGATCAGTGCGGGCTCATTTTCCCAAGCAGCGGCTGGTAATTGAGCCTACCATAAACCTTTAGTGTAGTTTAAACCTTAGTATGATTGATAAATTTGAAAAATAAATGTGAATGAATTCTGGTATTTGTAGAATAATAAAATCAACATGTAACATATAATGGCCTATTATAACTGAAATCAAACGCAAAGGAATTGTAAAGTTCTCAGTGAACTCAGGTATTTACAACTCAAAGAATTAATGAAATTCAAATCATTACTGCAAATGCTTTTAATATTTTTATTATAACCATTATTATTTTATCCAAGTTGATAAGCCATACTTACAATAGTGAGAAGTGCTCCTTTTTTGAAGTCTTGCTGGAAAGTGACCAGCTGTGGAATTGTATTTGGAGGTCCCCTTACAAAGCCACTGCAGGTTTGAAAGAAAAAAAAGCAATTATATGATTATGTGCACTTACCAAGCAAAGTGCAAGAGCTGAAAAGTGTGCTTAGAAATGCCATTATAATAATTTTATTACCTGGGCATGATTTCAAATGTTGGTTCCAGTCTTGTTTTAAATAGGGCAACAAGTTCTTGAGCTGGTTTGTCTTCACCTGCGGAAATCATGTAGTATCAAAAAAAAAGTTTTACAAAGTGCAGCTAAGTTTATTGGAAACTGCGATATTTCAGGCAGGGGTAGGACTACATGCAGAGAGTGGCAGGGGGTCCTTGGGTTTCACTTGACTTGAGTTTAACTTTCCAAATGTTAAAGACATACAAGGGCAGGAACCAGGCTTATGTGGCCAGCGTTAAAAGGGGAAGGGAAATGGGGCCAATTTTCTCCCCTTCTTGCACGCCCCTCCCACTTTTCACACCCAGTTCCCCCTTTCCCCTCATCTTTAATATTTTAAATATAATTGTGAAAGATTTGACTACTGGGGAAAAAATCACTCTAGCAGTGAAGCACTTGTTGCAGTTTTGAAACCTCCTGATGTTTTACCATTTTCCAGACTAATCTTATTCCAGACGTTTTGAGACTTGAAAGACTGTTTTTGAGATTTCAAAATGCTGTATGACTTTACACACTCCACATCTAAGTTAACATCTTGGTTACCTTGAAAAATAACTGCCAGTCTTTCACCTAGAGGATCCCAAGCCATGGAGTGAACAAACCCTCCGGTAGTTACAGACTCATCATCTATTTCCCACGTGTGAGGTGTCAAATCAGTGCATCTCACAGCTAATCTTGCACCCTTTGCCATTGAAGAAATGTTTTCCTTGTCACCTTAAATCATAACATTATTTCAAAATGCTTTTCAGTCAGCCAGACTGAGTTGTTACATTTTCACATCTTTTGGACTGCCTTTGTCGGACGTGGGTAATTAAGTAAACATATTTTTGGATTTTTCAATTTAAACTGGAGCCCAGATGCAAGCCCAAGTGTTGGTTATAGAAGCCTTGGATATGTGCAATAACTAAAACTCCCAAATATGAACTATGAAATTCCAACTTCCCACATTTACAAGGCAAATTGAAAGAGACTCTACCAGTCTATCAGATTACTCTTAGGGCTTTTATTCGGGCATCTCTTCAATACTTTCTTCTAACACAGGGATGAGCATTTTTCTCTCACATAACAACACCATACAAAGATCTGCGGGTACATCAAGAAAAAATATATTCATAAAAGTATGAACCTACCAACATCTTGAAACTGAAGAGAATAAAGCGCTGCATCATTAGCCACAGAAAACACAAGAACCTTTCCATTAGGACTCCAACATGCTGCCTGCAGTAAAATGTACCATCGTGAGGAGTAAGGACACAACAGCTGCTTCAGCAGGGTACTGTATCACACTTTTCCCTCTTTCCTTCATAAGGCAGTTTATAGTAACCACAGCCAAGATTTTTCAGAGGCATGCATAATTTTCCAAATCCACCTGCTTTCCACCCTCCCTTAAAATCCCAAATCTTTTTCAGGTTCCTTGACTAAAGGTAAAGTTACCTTGCGAGCCTTTGTGTTTTTACTGTAATTTGTGAAAGAGATAAGGCCTCAAAGGCCAGTTTTATGATTTTTTATTTTTATTACCGTCCATAGGACACCAAAGCTGCTTGTGCCATGGTACAGCAAGAGGTGTTTTCCCTTTATCCCTTTAAGTTCCTAGAGTGACAAACATCAATTTTCTCCTGACAATCTCAATACATGATCAAGAGAATAGGTTGTGAGAATTAATACAATAATCACCTGAGGGAAAATGCTTTGATCTTTTATAAAATTCTCTCAACTTATTCTTTATGGAGATGAACAGAGACCAGTTTGGAGAATTTGAATGCGAATATTGGGGCTTAAAGGGTTAACCAGCTCCTATGAGACAGGTTATAGTACTCACAGCTGGCATATTTGTTAATTTAACAACTTGGAAGTCAACGTAGTTATTTTAACCTATAATCACCTGATCTTTCTTGCTCTGAAATTAATAAAAGTTTAATACCTGGCAAGTCCCAGCCAAGTTTGACCATTTATCACAGGTCCATGTCTGAGTCTCCCAAACCCTGTTAATTAAATTATAAAACTTTTTTTAAGCTTGGATCATCTATATATCAGTATTAAGCGCTGATGTAAATAGCAAATACCATATCAGTGCTATACAAGTTTTATCAATATCATTGTCCCTGCAGGGGATTTCGTCCAGAAGGCGAAATCCCAAGGAAGCACTCTAGTAGCTCGCGAGTATATTAAGGAAAGTACTTACAGCTGAAATATACAGTCATACAGTCAATATAGAAAAAATCTCGATTTGCTTAAACAGGGGCCACGGGTTAGGATGACTTAAAGGCAGAAAATCCCGCAGGGACCGCTCAGGTAGATTTTGTGACATTTATTGTGCAGTCATACTTCGATACTCTTTTGCATATAATGCAGTGACATTCTGTGGAGCAGTTGTTTTGAAAGTTATGGACCAAAGGACACTCGTTCAGCGCAGATGAGGTTATAAGGTGCGTTTAACTGCGTATATATATGTACTTGGAGAGTTTGCCAGACACAAGTTCACAAATCTTTGATTTATATTGGAAACCTTGTCAGACACTCTATTCCCTGCTCATAAATGTCCTTCAGTTATAAAGTTTCAAATAAGACTAGAATGCGTGAGTGTGAATCGATCAAACGTCCTTTCAATTTCTGGCAAAGAAATGAACTGAATGTAAAAAGTGAAAGAGAAATAGTGAAATATTCAACTTCTAATTATGGTAAAGAATAAACTATTCTCGAAACTGAGAATGTTTTGTTCAAAGCTGTGTGTACATTGAGTTGAAAATGTGCATGGAACCTTGCGTTACCTGTATTTATCTCACCTATTGTATGGAATATGTGCGAAAATCTTCATTGTGAATCAGTATATTATACTATTGACCGACAATATACTGAACGGGGGCAGCTGTAGTGTCAACTATTACTAGTTAGATCATAATCATTATCATTATCATTATCATTATCTAGAGCTCTAAAATATGTAGACTTTGTCTTTTATCCCCCTCACCCCCCCCCCCCCCGCCCCCAACACACACAGACACTAATTAACCACTCGCCACTACATAATCACAGATTGACCGGTCCCTCAAACATGGGTGTGGCACAGGACATTATAAACGAAGTTTTACATGAGGAACAGACCATTAAGTACGTAACAAAAACGGTGTTGTCAGTGATCAAATACATGCAAAAATACCACAGAAACTGCACTTTTAGTTTTGGAAAAAATAGGCTTAAATTTAACGAGGAACAGTAATACTCAAATTCAATTTTATCTCGAAGATTTGGTGACCAGCGTAAGGGAGACAGAGAGATTTGTGTAGTTTCTAGAAGACTACTGGGGTCAATTTAATAAAACTTTTACAAGAGTAATTTACAAGAGGTAGCCATTGATTTGGTGTCTGAAAAAAAAACACAGACCCTTAAATTACAATTGTGAAAATTTTATTAAATTGACCCCTGGATGACCAGTTTACATGTATGAAAATATGGAGTTACTACGCCATCTATTCCAAAGCTAAGGTAGGTAGGTATCACTATCACACATGTTGTAATAGTAAGGAGAGTCCATTTCCTGTGAGCAAGGACCTTTCGCTCCCAAGCCCACTGTTTACCCTTGAGTCGAGAGAGCTTGCTCACAGGCTTAAGAGTGCACAACTTCCTTATTATATATATAGTTAAATTTCACAATATGAAAACTGTCCCACCTGAACAAGCTGGTAGGTGTTGCAGCAAACAGACTCCTCTCATCCGGTGACCACGCCGTTAATGTGACTCCACCCCCTGCTCTGTATAAAGGTGTAGCAGACTCCAAGGAGATGTCCCATACCTGTACGTCAGAAACAAAATAATAACAAGTACTGCTATATAAATATCAAGTAATAAATGTTTATCATGGATGCAATACCATGAAGGGGGAACACATAACAACCTTCGTGATTTCCAAAACCCAACCAAGATAATTGCAGCAGTAATTTTAATATGTTTACACAGGACCACCCTGCAACAAGATCATTTACATCTAACAAAGGGTAACCATCAAGCACCAATAAAGGAAAAACCACAGCAACAAGGGACTGTGGCCAGATCTTAGGTAGACCTGGATCAGTAAAACAGTAATGTGATCCTTATGGCAAGACGAGTGGAAGAGAGAAATGGTAAAGTGTACATGCCTGATTTTTGGTTTGCATTCAAATCTGACATTATGTAATGTTTATCTTGCATTCGTATTTATTTTCCGTTTTTAGCCCCAGTCGAAGGTTTGTGTTGCAAACCAAAATATCAGACAAACACACTCTACAATTTTACATTTCCTCAGATTTTTTTCTCTCTCCCTCTTCTTGCCATAAGGATGAGTTAACAGTTTTTTTTAACTTTGCAACCATCCAGCAGCTGCCACATAATTTGCACAGGACATCTAAAAATTGTGCTAATGATTGCATAGGAAAACCTACCATCAGATCAAGTTGCTTTTATTAAAAAAAACTAATTATATAGTGGAGGTAATAATGTAGATTTTGTCATCCTCTTGATAATTTTCCAAGGCACCTACCATTAAGTTACTGTCTGCTGGAGACCCAGACACTAGCAGTTGTCCACTTGGACTCCAAGAAACAGTCGTTACTGGTGTGTGGCCTGGATAGGTTAGATGACGAACAGAACTACTGCCCAGTCTGTGGAAAGAAAACAAATCAAACACAGAATAAGAGAAATTAAAATTTATGACTAGTTGATATTTAAATTCACTTGGCTAGATGCAATTTATAAGCTCAGTGGGTTACACCTGAGACAATACTATTTTGTTTCCCATACTCATCTTCAGCACATGGCCTCACCCGGGCTATCAGACATCTACCCACGGACCTCCAGATCTCTTCCTTAGTGAGTTATTATAAGAAGAAAACTGCTTTTCTAGTCTACGCTGTATGCTTTCATGAAACTTTTCATGACAAATGGTGTTTACAAAGCATTCAGCAAACCGAGAATGTCTTAGAATACAGTTTTCTTAAACACTGGCTAAACTCTGTTTAAACAACTGGCCCTTACTGTCTAGAATAATTATTATAATAAATATCTGACCAGCTGACATACAAGTACCAACCTGACAACTGGTGATGAAGGGTCGACAGTCCATACAAAAAGACCATTATCACATCCAACCACTAACACTGACCCTGATAATGGTCTGCAATCACAAGACAATAAATTTATAATAATTTATTCATTAATTCATGATTAATAAATAATTATTATCAATTAATCATAATTATTAATTAATAATGATTGCACTGCAGTTGAGCCTCCATGTTGTCAACCTCTTCTCCTTTCCTCCTTCCACTTTCATGATGCTAAGTGGAAGAAATATGTACAAAATAATAAACCTGGCAGGCAGATTAGCCTGAGAAAACAGCTGACATTTGGCGACCCTACTTCTGGTTTCCCCGCCAAATGAAGTCTGAGAAACGAGCGCAGAAATTCCATACTGATGACGCGTCACTACCCAGATCTGGGTAGTGCTTCTGATTGGTTGAATCAAATTTCCCACACGGCATGACCAATTAGAAGCACTACCCATATCTGGGTAATGACGTGTCACCAGTATGGAATTTCTGGGCTTGTTTCTCAGACGTCATTTGGCGGGGAAGCCAGTGGTAGTATTGCCAAATGTCCGCTGTTTTTTCAGGCTACAGCCAGATTAAATAAGTGAATTCAGCTTCTTGAAATCTCTAAGAAATGGTCGTTTAATCATTCTTCTGACATGTCCCATTTTATTATTTCTGTTTTCGTTGATACCTTAATAATATTACATTTGCTAAAACTGTCTAGAGTGAGTAGTGTTAGCCTGTGAATTGTGAAATAATTTTTTTTCTGTTCCTTTCTTGACCCTCTTGAGTATTGCTAACGTGCATAGTTGATGTAATTGAGTTAACGTGTTCAAATTCCTTGCAAAAATTTGTGATAAACATCAATAAAATACAAATTTAAAAGACAATCTCTTGTAAGTGACCAGTTCCCATAAGCCATCAACTGTCCAAAACCACAGATGTCTCAGGACCTTTTCTTGAAAGAGACTCCTGTGGTTTGATTCTCATCAGTAACCACCTCTCATACAGTGTGTATGCAACCACAAAATCTTTGCATATGGGTGGTTGCTTACGAGAGGTTTGACTGCACACTGTAAGTTAATTTTTTTTATAATGTAGGGTCTTTGTAATGGATAATTTCTTTATTGCAATTCACCACAGTGACACAACACAGTGACGGGGGATGAAACAGGACTTCTGTCACAATAATTATTGATATCAACCCCTCCATTACCCACCCAGCCCATGAGTCGTCCATAGTCCCAGGTCTATGACCCTACTCTTTAAGAAAAGCAGTGTGGGTTCTTTTACGTCCCTCAAGAATCAGACCAGTGAAAGGAGCTGAGATCGGGACTATGATTTTTTGTCCTTATCCAAGAAAACTAGAATGATGTCACAACAAAGGTAGCACATTCTCCGCATTTCTTTAAGACCCTGAGTGTTGGTCTAGCCGGGGTTTGAACCCACGATCTCCACTAGGGAGACTGGCACTTATCCAGTTAAGCTAACTGGATGGTAATAAGAACTGTAAAAGCTGGAATCCAATAACTAAAAGAATCTAAAAGTCAAAGGCAAACTTTTACAATCCCAGTTTTAAGAAGTGGGAATGAATATTCAATGCTTACCTCCATGCAACACAACTGACTGCTTTTTGCTGTTTATGCTTCAGTAAAGGAATTAAATCACTGTTGAGGTAATCAACGATATCACATTACATAGGTGCTTGTTAGAAATGGCGGAATTTCAAGTTTCAAGCCCTGCCTCAAGTCTGACCAAGCATAAGAAGTGGTACATTCTATGAAGCTCTTCACTGTACAAAGAAAGTCGAGGCTGATAGCACAAGGCCAGGGGATTTTGCTGTTGGCCAATTGAACTCTGTTCTTAACTTCCCTGAAAGGCAAGTGAAGTTTTTTTAGGGAATTCCAGTCACAGACGTAAGTCAGTAATCAATAAATTTGCTCAACAATTTTTTTTTTTGGGGGGGAGGGGGGCTACTTTAAATGAACTAGCCACAGCTTGCAAGTTGTAAAACACACTTTCTTTGCACCCTGCTCCTTTAACCAAGTTAAGTTTTGGGCAGAAGAATTTTTAATTGGATTATTTAAACAAAATAACTCAGTCAAAGTACGTCTCGCATAATAGGCTGGTAATGGTTGTAAATTACTAGGTATGTTAAAAACAAGAAAAGATCATAATATTGTTATTAGTATTTACTCTATACCTGGATAACGTATGCACCTGGACAGAATCATCCTGAAAAAAAAAATTATGTTACGACTATGATCCAATTGCAACTACCAGTACTCTTTGAATACTGACAGTGCAACACCACTGTAACAAGGCTGATTTAATCGTAAAGGGAACAATTTAAAATTGTCTACTTAATCTACTTTCTATTAATGATAAAGACATTATCAGGGCTTGAAAACAAGTTCCAGTTCACTTGATCAAAATTTGATCAACACCAAAAAAAAAAAACCTTTTGATCAACACTTATCCCTCTAAAACCATTATTACATAACATCTCTGATTAATAATGGTAAAAGGACTGAGTGGAGTCCAATTCGGTCTGTAATCATACAAGTGATTAACAAAATAGGACGACCACGTGGCAGGAGTTTGATTTGTTTAATCACTAGTACGATTACAGACCAAACTGGACAACACAAAGTTTTCTTACCAATGACAAATTAATCATAACTATGACAAAATTTGTTATATTTCAGGCTTTTTTTCTAATTAAAACCCAACAAATTGAGAGAGTTTTTTTGCTAGCAGTGAAGATAAGCCATTTTTACACAAGCATGCAATGGCACGTACTGTCCTGTTACACTGTCTTATTGGTGCTGAAATCAGGACAGTTGATAGCCAATCAAATTTGAGAATTTTGTTATAGTTACAATAAATATGAACTACACAAGACCGTAATAATATTACCTGCCAAGCTATGACAAATTTGGCCACATGAGGATGCCAAGCAAAAGCCCTTATGGGTGAATTTTCCCTACAAAGTAAACGAGACACACAATCTAGGGACATTTAGATTATTAAAAATAAGGGGGGTGTTAAGAATGGGTAACATTTTGCAGGTCAGAGTACATGATTAAGGCCAAAAGACACTTTAATTTATTACTGTTTCTCTATACTATCAGCTGACCTATGTGACCTGTATTAATCTTTTAGACCCGCTGTTAAAAGTGTAATTACTGGTATGATATAATTAATATAAACCATGTGGACATTAAGGTACTGGCATGCCCCTTTTTTTTTCTTTTGCCTGTTTGTGAGTTTTCTTGGTCATATCACTCCTTAGATACTTTGCCTAAGGGCTGACAAAGTTTAAGGCATTGATCTTTTACTTTTCACCATTCTGCATGCTGGTGGTTGCACATTCTGCAAAACCAAGAAACTATTTTTTTTTGTCATAATTACCAAGATGACACCAGAGAGAAGGCACTAATCATTTCTTCTCTTGACATCTGAAAACAAAGAAAGATAAAATTAATGAAATAATTGCAGTTAAGTAAATATTTCATTAATTCTGCACAGAATTGAGAACAAAACTAAATAACATAAACAAAACTTCTGGCGTGATAATAGATGGAAATTGAAATGAATGGACACCACTTACATTTAAATGGGGAAATATTCTTCCATAAAGTGAAGAAAACCATGTAAGAACAGCATCTGCGCCTCCACTTAAGTGCCACAACCATGATGGAACTTTGAGAAAACATTGGAATAAAATAGCAGTATTAAGCGACTTGATTCAATTTCAAATGTTTCTACCACCCTATCTACAGATCCCACTCAACCATCACCAACATTTTTCTTGGAATGATCCAGTCAGTATGACAGATACTTGAAATGCATGCTCATAGCCATGTGTTGCATGGATTTGCTGGCAGGGAGGAGATTTCCCCCAGCTACCATGTGTATCACTGCCATAAACCCTCCCTACCTTCATACACATAGGAAACAAAGGAGAAACAGACAAAAAAAAATTCTTAGCTGTTCAGTTCCTACCCACTAATTGCATATACTCTGCAACGTGAAATCTAAGTGACAGCCCTGAGTCCCAGCTGGCTACAGTAAGAACCTGTAGAAACACCAGCCACCCATTTAAGCAAGGAAAATGATTAACCGACTAATCATCACAAGTGGCAACCATATCTCAGAGTCCTCACCAGATGGGAGCTGCTAGATGAACAGGTCTCACCACCCAGGGAAATAATGGCTGCAAAAGCCAGGTAATTTGCCGGTTCTTAGCTTACCTTCATCTTTGCTTTTCTTGACCTCCAGAAGCATTTCTGAGAAACCTTTAGAGTGCCTGTAAGTCGTAGGAATCAAGAACATGCATGATTAACAAAAATTAAGTCTCTTGATATTTTAGGTTCTCTCTATTACGGCTATGTCTATGGAATACAATATGTTTCTGTTGTAGGTCAACACTGATTTCAGGTTAGAATTTTTTACCTACGTAGACTAGCTGATTGTGATAAATAAGCTGATGGAATTAAGTTATCTTTTCCATTCCATACCCATCACAGCAGCAGTACTCCGCACCCCCCCCCCCCACCCCCTAGGGTGGGCAGTTTTACCAAAATCTTACCCCTGGCCAGTCTTCAGAAAACTAGTTAGTTTCAATCGAGGTCACATCACATCTAACAATGACCAGTGATCAATCAATCAATCAATCAACAACTGAGGAATTGCCAGGCTAATTGACCAGCTGACTGTGGAAATCGGGCAAGTCTGTACATAAATTATCTTGCATCACTCACCACGTGTTGATCAGCTTTTTATAAACACTTTCGTCCTTTTGCACAAATGGGCACCATTCTTGATCAGTTGATTTCGAAAGGCTTTTCCCACCATTTTTAGCACTTGTTGTGTTTATATTGATTGAGGGATAATTAAGACCCTGTTATAGATTGAAATTTTAAAAAGAATACAATGAAGTGGTCTGTGCAGGAAGCACAACGGGCAAATTAAAGGAATGTAACACACAGATACTATAAAAGTCTGACCACTCATCACCTGAGTTGCTGGAACATATTTTGACACATCTGCAGTTTCAGAACTCTCAGAAATTAGCCTTGCATTAAATTCACACAACGTTATTTCTCCATCTGAAGGTGGAGGCGGAAAGACAGACAAGCACGACATTCAGAACTCTTTTCTCGTCGATATGTTCCTGCTTTCAAAGATGGCGGGAATGGCGGGAGGTATTTTCTGCCAGGCGTTACCCGCTTTATAAACAAAGGAGACTGGATACCACAACTGAAGGCGCACTTTTCGATCATGGCGGGGAACTTGTAATATTATACAGTAGAAATTTCCAAAGGAAGGGGCAAAATTAGTTCCTGATCGCGATAATTTTTGTCATAAGAGCAATCTAAAGATGTCTCAAACTAATTGCCAAGAGGAAGACCACCATCTTGCAGTTTTTCAAGCGTTTCTTGAAGAACACCATCGTGATGATATCTCAAAGGTTCTTCACGCTGACGACCCGTCCGACCAATACTGCGTCGTTGTCAATGCACTAGAACTCTTCGATTCCAACATAGAGGTCAGCCAGAAGATACTAGCAGAACCGAACAAGATGCTGCCATTATTTGATGCAGCCTTAGCTCAGGCAGCCGTGACAATAATGCAAGAAAATGCAACACAAGTTTCAATGTCGTTCAAGTCAAACTTACATGTGAGGTTATCTAATCTACCCATCTGTCCAGAGCTGCGCAGGGACACTATTCCAAAATCTTCCGATATTGGCCGTTTTCTTGCTGTTTCAGGTGAGTGATACGGTTATCAGGTAACAAAAAGTCTAGACAGAGTCAATTCCCCATCGGCAAGGGGGGGGAGGGGTGGGGGTTACCAAACCTGGAGGGGTAGGGATAGGGGAAGACGATAAGTTAAACCTCACACGGTTATGACAAAACTTTCGCTCCTAAAAATTGCTTATCAACAATAATTTACAGTCTACTCTCTCTTAACGGACACCTCTATAAGACGGACACCTCTGTAAAACGGACACCTAGAGTTGGTTCCTGCCTTTGCTTATTCCCTTTACTTGACTCTTTATAAGACAGACATCTCTCTAAGACGGACACTTAATGCCGGTCTTGGAGAGAGTTGATTGTATATCAAAACCTTAGATTGGATAATACCCCTTGGACAGATACAGGGTTGTCAGAAAGTTTTGAAGTAGACAGCTGAGTTGTCAAAGTTAGCAGCCCGTCCAGTGATATGTTATTTAAAAAACACCATCTGTAAAGAAGTGCTAAGCAGAGTAGCCGGCTGATATTAACCAAGTAGACAGCAATTTTCGCCAACAGCCAGCTACTTTTGACGACCCTGCAGATGACACTTTTTGTGGATTAGGAAATATAGAGGAACATGCTTTCCATGTGGTAACATAAAAGTCAACCATAATCACAGTTGTGCTCTAAGATAATAATATTAGAGGGAGCCCAGTGCTCTGAACCTGTGAAATTCAGGGTGACAAGGCTGTGCTCTAAGGAAAATTTCAGGGAGCCCTTCGGGCTCCCAAGCATTTTATTTAAGTCGCCCAGACCTCAAAGTTAGTCGCCCGAATAAAAATTTCGGGGAGCCCTTCGGGCTCCCAAGCATTCCAGCTGGGGTGCCCAGGCCTCTCAAGTTTGTCGCCCGAGTACATCTGATGAGGAAGTATTTTGTCCAAACTCGGTAATTTTAGCTTTTGGGTTCGACAAAAATCCGCATGTTGTCTTATGAAACCCATCAAAGTTTTCGTGCCATTCAGATTTAAAACCAGAAACGTGAGCAATGCCGCCGAATTGTTCAGGTTTTAAAGGGAGGAAAGTAAAAAATTTCAGCAGGTTTACGTAAACTTCATTAAGATCTTTGGGTCAAACATAGGAAAACTGTGCTTTTTACCAGTAATACTAAACCTGAAAGTAAATTTTCAAAAGGTGAATCAATGCGGCATGAAATATAATGTGACGGAGTTTTATACGCGGTTGATCGAACTAAAGTTCCCGTGAAAAATACTGTGAAACAGTGAAACCGCCACGGCCCCAAACCTATTGTTTTAATAAAAAATAAGTCATATTTAATTTTCTTTTCTATATTATCACTGAATCTTATAGGATAATTGAGCTTTTCATGGATACGGTCAAAGCGTAAACCAGCTCTTCTTTCCGTGTTTTTATTTTATTTTTTTGGCCGCTAAATTTAGCCTGCATGCGAATTTAGTTTTCAATACGTAAAATGCCAAGACAACGTGGAACTGCCCTGTTTCTAAAACAACAATAAAAACGATCAGAACAATCATATCTTTTCTTTTTATATTTCTTTGTCTCATGTAAAGGGAAGAAAGCAATCATAAGTTATGTTTTAGCCAAACAGACACAGCAGCCAAAAACCGTAAAAACATTATCTTTGCATACTGGTCAATACAGCAACTTCCGTTTTATTCAAAAAGAAATTACTCCACGTCGCCAGCCGCGCTTTACGTCTGTCAGAAAAGTATTGACAGTTTCTCCTAAAAACTGTACCTAATGAACCATTCTATCTAAAAGAAAAAATTTTAAAACTATATTAAGCAGCGGTACAAATCGATATCCGTGCCGCTTGTCACGTTCAAAGTGATGGATTATGTTACATGTGAAATCATGCAGAACGACCTTTGAACATCGACGCGCGCCCGTTTCTTTTGTTCAACATTCGTAAAAACATTTTCTGTAGGGTTTAGCTAAACTCTCACTCAACAAGCCAACACTAGTATGTTAAATTTTTCTGCCCGCTTAACTGAACACTGCACCAGAAGCAAGAGTGCCCGGCCGGGCGACCAGGAACTTTTTTTCAGTCACCGGAAGCTAAATGTCAGTCGACCGGGTGCCGTTAGAGCACAGCCTTGGGGTGTGCAGCATCTGGTGTCTATAAAAAAGCTAAGATCTTCTAGACACCCAGGAGTAGTAGTGACATGTAGGTGCCAGGAGCCACTGGGCACTGCTATAAATTAAAAATAATTTATGATGACTAAAGTCTATTACTGGTAATACATGTATGTCTTCTGGCTATTGTTTAGGAACTGTGATCAGAGTATCAACAGTGAAGCTTCTAGAATATGAGAGAGAATACATCTGTTGCCGCTGCAAACATGTCTTTGGAGTTAAAGCTGACTTTGAACAGTTTTACTCCATTCCCAAACCAACCAAATGCCCCTCATCTAAAGAATGCAACTCAAACAAGTTCAACTGCCTGTCAGATGGTGGTAGGTTCTCGGAAGACAATAAAGTATAACCTTGATATAACAAAGGGCCAAGGGATTGGCAAAATTTGTTCACTATAATGAGGTTTCTTTTTATCAAGGTTCTCTGTCATATATTTTACTATCACTAGGGTAAAGAAGATTTGTTTGTTATACCAGGGACTTCATTATTTATAGAGGCTCTTTTTTTCGAGTTTCCACTGTAGAATATTATTTCTCAAAAGAGGTGCATGTCTTCTCCTTTAACCCTGCCCCATTTCATGTGGAGGCTTGCATGGTGATTGAGCAGTTAACACTTTGAACATCAGACCTGTAGGTCTGGGCTCAAGCCTTGTTTCTTTAGTCAAGAAACTTTGCTCCACTTTGTGCAAATGAATCATGTGATGTAGGAATCCTGTGTACATTTGTCTCTGTTTTTCTCAACTCCAGCCGTCCAAGTTGCGACCATTTTGGTCACCATGGCGCCTAAAATTTTGCAGCTGGCGACTTGATTTGTAAAAAAATCTCCCTAAACGAAAAGAGTTGGTTGCCAAATGGCGACCGAGCAAAAACTTTAACTTGGAGGGTTGAACTCTCTTCAAGAGTGAATGGGTATGAGTCTATTGCCTCCCAACATAAGCATTCTGTTTGCATTGGACATCATCAAAGAACAATCAATCATTTTTAGGCAGGCGGAACCACTCATGTATTGTTTATTGTTTACATGATTGTAACTTTTGTTCACTGTGAATCAAAGCATCAGAGCCAAAAAGTTGTAGAGATTACCAAGAGATCAAAATACATGAGCAGGTCCAGAAGCTTGCAGTTGGCACCATCCCACGTGCCATGTGGGTTGTACTTGAAGATGATTTAGTGGATTCTTGCAAGGCTGGGGATGATGTAACCATATGTGGGGTGGTAATGAGAAGGTGGAAACCAGTATTTGTTGATGTAAGTGTAGTCAGGGTTGTATACATGTAAAAACTATTTGCTCAAACAATGAACATAGCAGAGCTAAAATTTACTAACAAGATTGTTAGAAACAAAAGATGCAGTCAGATCTTATTTGACTGGTCACACAAAAGGATTTTGATATTCCAGAAAAAATATTTTTTGTCACCCTAGACTGCATCACAGACAAAATCTAACCTTGGTTAGTATTTTCTGTGAGGCAGCACTGATATCATTGTTCTCGGCTGCCAATTACCAGAAATGCATTTTAAGTTTCCCTTCAACCTAATTGTCAAGACAACAATGGCATTTTTATCAGTCCAATCATGGCACGTACTCAAATCCTGGTACACAGGTGGGGGGCCAGAACAAAGATTTTGGCGTCATGTCTCAGATGAACTTAACCCAAAGTTTATTTCTGTCTGTGGCACAGGCTACCTAACCCTGTCATTGAAGGGTTTCATTTTACCTCTCCCTAATCCCCATGAATGCATTCGTACTTTCCTTCTAAAACTGTATCAAACTATACCTGCAAAGCAAGTATTCCTGTACAAGCGCAGCACAAGGATCGGAAAACACTGGCCTTCTGTCCTTAGTGGCACACCCTGTAGACATGCCCTCAAAATTTTGCAGACATTTCAATACCAACAAAATCTTTTGTGTCCATGACTTCAAATTATATTCATACTGCTGGCCTTTTACAGCCTCACAAAGTGTTGAGATAAACATTTCTAGTAAAACTGTACCTAATTTTACTTGTGTAGTAAGTATTCTTGTGTAAGCTCAGCACAAGAATCAGAAATCAGAACTCTCCGGCCCACTGTCCTTAGTGACTCATCCTGCTGACTGGCCGTTAAAATTTTGGAGACATTTCAACACCAACAAAATCTTTGTCCTTTGTAAAAATAACTTCAAAGTTGGCTTTATGGCTTATTTTGTAATGCTCTCTCTATCTCGGGTTTTTTTAAGTTGTATCCCATCATTATTACATTCAGGATGTCATGTGATGGCAAACTGCAAAGGGCCCCCTCCATACTCAAACTCTTGAATTATAAGGGAGTCTTCGTTTACATTTTTTGCCTCATTAGCATGATAATGCCTTTCATTCTCTGATCAAGATATTATAATAACTCTCTGAATATCGGAAAAGCATAACAAAAAAATCGAAACTTACAACGAATGTTTGGGCTCTGTAGCATTTTTACCCATCAGGGAATTTCGCAGTTTTCAATGGCTCTATTTGCTTTGGTATTACTGGCAAGGAGCTGAAGATTGTACAAATTGCTTCAATCAAACCAACTCTTTCAACTTTTGAATGTAATAATATTAATGTATACAGCGACGCTTTCTGTGGGTTAACTCATATGCTAATAAGCAAAAATGTACATGATGACATCAGCAAGGATTCACCTACAGAAGATTAATGCAGCTTTGTTTTTAACTGTTCAGAGTCGCTGTGACCTTGAGGTTGTACTCAAAGCAAATCACCTATCTGTTAATAATGAGCAGAGAGCTGGAGTTGTAGTTACTGAAGAGCTGAAGCGTGAGTTTGCTGATTTTTGGCAAAAATACACAGATGCACCCCTTCAAGCTAGAAACCACATCCTCTCCAGTTTTTGCCCTCAAGTGTATGGACTGTATGCTGTTAAATTAGCAGTAGCCTTGGTTCTTATTGGTGGAGTGCAGCGAGTTGACCCATCTGGGACACGCGTCAGAGGAGAGTCACATTTACTGCTGGTGGGAGATCCAGGTGAGTCTCACTGGGCTTCTACAGTCAGGAAAAGTTGGAAAGATGATGTTCTCAGAGACAGAGAAAAGTCAGGGAAATCTGGGCATAGTTAGTAATAGTCAGGGAGGATAATTTTCAGCTTATCACTGAGTGTTATGAAGATTAATAGGATATATTTTGATCGCAAAAAAAGCATTTTGCAGTTAGTTTGAAAGGCACCTTTCCAGTCTGACTTAAACTGTCTGATTTAAGGCATTAGCTCATCCTAAAGGACCCAGAGGTAGTCAGGTAAGACATGAGAATTTAGACTAACAACTGTAAAAATTAGTGGGGTGATTCTTCCTGCCCAGTGGACCACACCTGGCTTTTCCATGGTGGTGCCTACACCAAGTTTAGGTAATTCTAAGGGGTTACTTTCTTACAAACAGAGTTAAAGGTTCAACTAAGGTGCCACTATGTGTGCCACTTATCTATTACTCATACTCTAGGCTCACAACTGTTTCATTCTTCAAATTGCTGTTAGGAACAGGAAAATCTCAGTTCTTAAAATATGCTGCAAAGATCACACCTCGTTCAGTCCTAACTACTGGAATCGGTTCAACAAGTGCTGGGCTGACTGTGGCGGCTGTGAGGGACTCGGGAGAGTGGCAGCTGGAAGCAGGGGCCCTTGTACTGGCAGATGGTGGACTGTGTTGTATTGATGAGTTCAACAGTATCCAAGAACATGACAGAACATGTAAGAGATCATTCTGTGGATGATATTAAGTTAAGCATCCCTTTCACCTCGGTCATAAATCCTCCTCTTCCAGGGGCGGATCCAGGATTTTTCTTCGGAAAGGGTGCACCACTAAGAAATGGCGTAACTGACTGGTGATGTAAACAAACTTAAAAGCAAAATTTGCTTAATACAAAGAAGGCTTTTGACTAGGCAATAACATAATGTGAACTGCTGAGAATACATATCATGCATATCTGCATATTTTGCAGAATACTAGTTGTATTAGAAAGCCGCAGGTCATCTCAGGGGAGGGGGGTGTACTTCCTACACCCTCCCCCTAGATCTGCCTTTGTCTTCTATTTAGGTCTCCTCCCATTACTTTACTCCTCTCCCCCCCTCCCCCCCCCCGACCAGGTTAAACAAACAGGGTACCCATCCATCAAATTAACATAGCCTGTAAACTCTTTTGAGTTTACAACTCATGACTTTAGCAACAGCTAAACCTAAAGTCCTGAAAAATTTGAAAAGTTTATGAAAAAAGGCCATGGAATTTGAAGAGCTCAAAGGAGCATGGACCCTGCCTTGCACATGCGTCGGTGTGCTTTTTCTTGTACAGTCAAACCGCGTAAATACGGACTATGAGGGGGCCATAGAAAGTGTCCTTATTGAGCAGGTTGAATGTAGAGAAAATGTCAGTGCATTCTTTCCCCAGGGACAAAGCAAACTGTCCATAATAATGTGTCTGTACTAGTTAAGCGTGTGTCCCTAAAGCGGGGTTAGATTCTCCGCCCCACAGGCGCTTTAAACAAAAACAGGGAGCCCCTCCATCAAGTTAACTTAACCTGTAAACGTAAAGTCATGAACAAATTGAAAAGGTCATGGAAATTTATGGAATTTGAAGATCTTAAAAGAGCATGGACCCCATCTCGCGCATGCATCGGCGTTCTTTTTCTTGTGCGTGCTTTTTGCTTCTGCAGCTAGTGAAAAACAGGCTTGAATGACATGCAATACATCTTCAGGTATTCACGAAGCTATGGAGCAGCAGACCATTAGTGTGGCCAAGGCTGGAATGGTTTGCAAACTAAACACAAGGACAACAATCCTAGCAGCTACAAACCCTAAAGGACCATATGACCCGGCAGAGTGTCTTAGTGTTAACATTGCAGTCGCCAGTCCACTACTTAGCAGATTTGATTTGCTGCTGGTTTTACATGACGCTAGAAACGAGGAGTGGGACAGGTACATATGTAATAGCAGGGAGCTCAAGCAAGGACGACGGCGACGGCGACGGCAACGAGAACGGCAAAAAAAGCACTAGGTTTATTTACCGTATTTCCTCGAATATAATAGCCGTCCCTCGATTAATCGCCTCCCTAGGGTATTCTTCCCTACGATTTCGAGTTTTCATTTAGTCGGCAAAATCTGGGACAGTCGGGAAACAGCAAAATCCCCGATCTTCTGGGATTTTCCCGACATATGAAAACCAGCAAAGCAACAACTTTACACGTGCTGCACGCTTTTTCGTACATTTCTTTGCCGTCGTTGCACGACTAGGAAGTGAAACTTCCTAGATTCACGTTTCATGGAAGACGTGAACACAGGACAACGACCTTCGGTGGGTCTAAAATACAGGTCACTTTTCCACAAGTCTGAGTAAAGGTCACCATGATACAGATAAATGAATAGCATTAAAAGTGTCTCTTAGCCGTAATCTCTTAATAAAATGCTCTGTTAGATGTGGTTTGGTTATTTATCAATGAAGCAGTGACCTGTACTTTGGACTGGTAAAACGAGCAACACAAAAACGTGCAACTTGTTTTGTAGCCTTCCACGCAGGCGTTTTTAGGGGAGCTCGTTTTTCATCCTCTAAAAACGCCTGCGTGGGAGTCTACTTGTTTTGCGACTTTGCCCCAAATCGAGTTGAATAGCGAAGGTGCGCGTTTTACCACCTGCGTAAAAAAACCTTGCAACCTTATTTGTTGAAAGGCAGATTTCAAACTTGGGTGGTAAAACGCGCGCAACATCGCTATTCAACTCGTTTTGTAGAAATTTTGCAGAACAAGTTGTACTTTTTTGTTGCCCGTTTTACTGTTGCTTAAAGTGCCCTAATTACTTAAAAGCCTCAGCGAGACAGCAAACTATGGGCGAACCTTTGTTTACTCTCCCATTCACAAAATGATAAAGCTTCCAACATTTGATAACTTGTTTTCGCCACTACGACATTCCGGTAAAACTCGTAGTAGAGTGACGACGGCTGTCGCGTTTTCCCGCCAAAATGACGCTGGTTCACCCGCAAGCACTACTGAGTATTAAGAAATCTCGTACCACGCCGTTCAGAGCCTAACAAGAACTTTTAGTGACAACATGGAATCACACTTATACGTAACTTAGAAAATTGCATGCAATAAATTATCGTCTAAAAATTAGATGTGTCGGGGCCTCTTCTCAGCAGAAACCACCTGTTTGTCGATTCTCGTAAGCCACCACTAATACACTCTGTACTGTATTAAGTCTGTTTTATATTTTTTTATAGAATCGTATCATCGTTTATTCTGGAAGGGAAAGGTCTTCGTACAACTGGTTCTTCAACAGACCCGCTATGGAGCATGGAGAAAATGCAGGCTTACTTCTGTTATATCAAGACACTTAAACCTCAACTCACACCAGAAAGCAACAGGTTAGTTATCGGTTACCGGTCGTTTCATCCAAATCTAATGGCGTTTCGCTAACATGTTTGGTCGTTCCGCTCACTGAAAAGGGAAACGAGCGCTGCGCATGTAGATATACCTCGTTCTCTCAGCCTTGATACGAAACAGTGCGATACACATGTATATACGTCGTTCCTTCAGCCACTGATAAGGCGAAAGCAGTTAGGGAACTCACCTAACAAGTGAGCGAGGCGACTTAACACGTTAGCGAACAGGACGTTGGCGAAACGTCATTTGCGTTTGGTGAAGATCGCGTATGAACTGAAGCGAATCGGTATCCGGTCGCCTCGCCACCAAACCATCTCGCCACCAAGAATAGAACTTAGCGTTATTTTTTAAAAAGTCCCATTAGTGTACAAAACAGACAAAAAGAATTTGCATGAACATGAATTTTCTCTTAACCATTACTTTATCATATTTTCAAAGAAATGACTGGTGTTGTCAAACTTTTCTGCCATGTTTACCGAACCTATGGTCAGTATTGAGAATATTAAGAGCATGAGAAGTTCGATGCAAGGATTTGAAGAAAGTCGACAATTAGGATCAACAGATTTGTATTAGAGTGAACTTCAAATACGAATAATCTTGACGAAAAAGTAAAAATTCTAGGTAAATAATCCATG
Source organism: Porites rus (assembly GCA_964035705.1). Lineage (NCBI taxonomy): Eukaryota > Metazoa > Cnidaria > Anthozoa > Scleractinia > Poritidae > Porites > Porites rus. Next base: position 2,831,601 of record OZ037995.1, read on the forward strand.
GTAATTAAATTATGTCAGTTATTTCAGAGTTGTTTGTGGGTGGCGAGTCAACTTCTTGGTGGCGAGATGACCGTAAGTCAGCCACTCTTATCAAGGCGACATGCGTGACAAGTCAGTTGTACTAAAACCCGGAACACTACAAATATGTCAAATGACTCTCTTTTATACAGGGGAGAAAAATCAGTTTTCTACTTCATCCTGAAATTTTAAGTCATTTGCAGATTTTACTCCGGATCTGAATGACGCAAACTCCGTTAATTTTAATATGAAACAAAAAGGGCAACAAAATACTTGTAACTTGTTTTGCAACATTGCTGCAAGACTTGTTGAAAAGCGCGTTTTACCACCCAAGTTCAAACCTGTTTTTCAACAATTCAGGTTGATGCAGGTTGCGAAAAGTTGTTGCAGAAAGCAGAGAGTAGTTCTACTTTTGCAGCAAAATCTGTACATGTTTTACCAGCCCAAAGAAAACTTGTTTTGCAGCAAGTGACGTAATACCCATGTATGGCGTGACTCTCACGAAATGTTATCCAATCAGTAGTCAGTATTGACGCAACTTGCGGCAACCTGATTTGTGGCATGAGGGCTTTGAACTTGGACGGTAAAACGCTTAACATCGCTTTAGTTTTAAACTCGTTTTGCAGCGGTGTTTCGAAACAAATTGTACGTTTTTCTCGCCCGTATTACCGTTGCTTTAGATTAAACGGGTATTCCTTTTTCCGCAGAATTCTGAGCCGCTATTACCACTGTCAGCGGCAAGCAGACTTGCGCAATGCAGCACGGACCACTATCAGATTACTGGAAAGCCTTATAAGGTTAGCACAGGCGCATGCGCGCTTGATGTTTCGTGAATTCGTCACTGTTCAGGATGCCATCGTCGCTGTGACGTGCGTAGAATGCTCCATGCAGAACAGCGCCTTATTAGGAAGTATGAACGCCTTGCATACGAGGTTCCCGGATGATCCTCAGGAGGAGTACTCGCGCCAGGCTAAACTCGTCCTAAAACGGTTGAACCTGGACGAGATGATAAGAAGTATTGACACGGCAACATCGATTGAAAACAATAAAGGTGATGGCGCTGAAAACAGCAGCGACACAGAAAATAATCTTCTTTCTCCAAATGAATCTCTGCCTGCAAATGAGGAAGTACGAGGCGGAGAAAAGAAAGCACTAAACTCAGCAGCTGAGGAAGGTGACAAAGTATTCAGCGAGAATGAAATGTCTATTTTAAATAACCCGATAGATGAAGTAGACTCCAATGAGCAGTTAACGGGTGTTTTCCCAATTTCCTCGTCTGAAATCGGAACCAACGATCTCGTGGAGGAGAATCCAAATACTGCGTGGCACGTATCTGAACGTAAGCGTAAGACATGTGGTCAGGATGAACCGACCAGCACTAACAATTTGGGCGATAAAGGAAATAAGATTGTCAACGATGATGCTTCTTCAAAACGTCCACGACTCTCGACAAGTTTAAGAACAATAAGTGATGCAAACGAAAATGACTCGACGAAGACGATTGATCATAACGCTACTGCGTTAATGGCGCTGGAAAAAAGCAAAAGGATCATTGAAATGTTTTCAAAGAAACCAGCCACCCCCTCTGTCGTTAATACCCACGACAACGACGGCCAGGCGCAGTCTGTGGTCAGCAGCAATATTTTTGTGACAGAAGAACTCGATGAAGATGACCTAGAGGATGAATGGCCTACAGATCTCCTGTCCTTTAAGGAAACGGAAGGAGATTTAAACCCGAATACCTTGTTTAGAAGGAGGAAGGGATCGTGATTGTGTCCTTATTTTTTCTACGAGATCCCGATAACCGTAACTAGGGGACTGGAAGCAATTGTGTAATATAAACAGGGTGTGTTATGAGGGGTGGGGAAGGGGCGGTATACCAATACAGTCCTCTCTTCAGTAGAGGGTCCTGCTTTGCTGGCTAGAAATAACTTTGCCGCACTAGCCTGAAAAAACAGCCAACATTTCGCGATGCCCTACTGATTTCCCGGGCGAAAGGACGTCTGAGAAACGAGCGCAGAAATCCATACTTATGACGTATCACTACCCAGATGTAGGTAGTGCTTCTGATTGGTAAAAGCAAATTTCCCACGCGGAACAACCAATCAAGAGAAAAATCATCAGCCCGGAAATGTTCTTAAAATTTGTCTCAGAATACTATGCATTATACATGGTCTGTACATTACTAGAGGTTTAATTGACACACAATGTTTTATTTCTTGCACTAAAAAATAAATTTTAAATAAAGGAGTTATTAAGTACTATTGCCAATACAAGTAAACTTTAACAATTAAAAACTCAGCATCATATTGCTAAGTAGTTTTAATATTAATAAAATTTCTCAGCCTGTTACAGGCTATATCTCCTTTTAGTAAAATCCAACTAGTGGTCTAGTCTGATTGGTTGAGCTACTACTAGGCTATAACTTATAGCCCACTAATAGCTAATTCGCCGGCTTTTTGGCGGCAAAAAAGGATTAAAGTCTAGCTTTAACTAGCCAAGGTTGCTTTGTCTCGATATTTTTGACCAACTAGTTGGTTTTTACTAAAACAATTATTCCTCTCATCCTCATGGCCTCTGAGTCAATAGCTCATTCGGCCTTCGGCCTCATAGGCTATTGACTCAGAGCCCATTCGGGCGCGAGGAATAATTGTTAAATATGCGTTCCATATATAAGAATCTATGGGTCGGTTATTTAAACGAAGTCTAGCTTAGACCCCGGTTTAGGAAATCTTTGGACCTACAGATCTCTTCCTCAGTGGGTTATTATAAAAAGAAAAATGCTTTTCTAGTCTAAGCCATATGCTTTCATGAAATTGTTCACGATGGATGGTGCTTACATTAAAGCGTTCGGCAAACGGAAAATGGCTCAGAACGCGGTTTTGTTAAACACTGGCTAAACTTCCTTTAAATAACTAACCCTATGATTTTAGGGTTGAAGTTGATCAAGTTCTTATTTATGGGGTGATTTAGTTTAGAAATCATCAGCCCTGGATTGTTCTTAAAATTTGTTTCAGAAATACAATGTATTATCCATCGTCTATACATAACTAGATACAATGTTTTATTACTTGCACTACAAAATAAATTTTGAATAAAGAAATGCTATTGCTAATATAACTAATTCAACATTAACAATTTAAAAAATCAACGTCATATTGTTAAGTAGTTTTAATATTTCTCAAAATTTCTTAGCCTGTTCCTATCGTCAAAATTTCGCGCTCTAGTCTCTGAACGCCTGGAACAGGCTGAAAATTTCTTAGCTCTCTAGCCAAGCCCCCCCCCCCCCGGAATTACTGAATGGTCCTCAATATAGTACTGTTATGTACACTGTAGTCCTTTCATGAGAGGGTCCCAATGGGGTTGTAGCTTTGACGGTTTACGGTTGATGTTTTCAAATATTGACGGTTGACAGTCAAGTTTCTGAGCTTTTGATAGTTGATGGTTAATATTGCTCTGCTTTTTTGACGGTTGACGGTGAAAACTAACCTTTTTTGATTGCTAATGGTTAAATTTTACAGTAAGCCGTTTGACAAAGGTCTCAATGGGGTGGTAGCTTTGACGGTTATTTTTTCTCCAATTTTGACGGTTAATTTTTAGAGCTTTTGACGGTTGGTTACTAGTAGAAATTTAGTCCAAGAGTTAATATTAATTTCTGTGTTAATTAACATTAACTGTTGTACTTTGGAGGTTGTCTTGGCCTTTCACTTGTGAAATTTCGCAACATTTTCAGATTTAAGGAAGTTGTAAAGTCTTGTAATGTCGAGAGAAAGACAGTGTTTTTGATAAGATGCGTGGGAACTTGTTTTTCCAGGGTAGAGATTCTTCAAGAGCCAGAAGTCCTTGAAGATCAGTCCTGAAATAGTGAGATTTGAAAAACCTTGAAACTCCTTGACCATAACCTGAGATCAGGCCCAATTTGAGCTGTTCTCATACATTCTCTCTAATGGCTACCATGCCCTCCGGAATGTTATTTACAAAGTGAAACGAATATAGAGCCTGATCTCAGGTTACCCTGACGATTAATAATTATCTCAATTTTTGACGGGTGACGGTAAAAAAATCATCTTTTTCGACGGCTGACGGTTTACCCCATTGAGACTCTTTTGATGGCTAAAAATTATTCCACTAGTTCTTATATGCGGGTGTTTACTGTAAAACCTCGACTCGGAGCGGGGGCTTCTTTTAAAAATGTCCATAAAGTGGCCCGGTATTCTGAAATTTAGCCTTTAACTTAAAGTTCGTTGCAGTTCTTTACTGAGAGAAAGCATGGGGTCTCTTAACTAACTAAGATTTAAAGAGGCTTACGTCATGGCTGTTAGTTCAGTTTGTTAAAAAACGCGAATTACGCTTCATAATGCGCTATGGAAGACATCACTTGTAAAGGACAAAAGCACAGCCTTTTTTCCAACAAATACACTTCCCAACCATTGTATCAAACTTTACAATCATCAAAAATTGATGATTAAATTTTAGAGCTTTTGACGGTTGACAGTTATTTAGTGCAAATTTAGCAAGTATTTTAAACTTCTGTATTAATTAATATTAACTGTTGTGTTTTGGAGGTTGCCTTGGCCTTTGACATGTCAAATTTCGAAATATTTTCAGATATAAGCAAGTTGTATAAGGTCTAATAATGTCTACAAGGACTGAGTGTTTTTGGGAACGTGGGAACTGGTTTTTCCTGTTACGATATTCTTCAGGAGTCAGAAATCCGTGAAGATCAGCTAAAATAGTGAGGTTTGAATTACCTTGAAACGTTTTGACGGTTAATATTGCTGTGCATTTTTGACAGTTGAAGGTAAAAAAAAAAAACTTTTTGAAGAGTGACGGTTAACCCCATTGCCACTGACCCTCTCTCTACTGTTAGAATTTTAATAAAATTCGTAACTGACAGCCCCTCGAAGCTACGGTAAAACGGGCAACAAAAAACGTGCAACTTGTTTAGCAACATTGCGGCAAAACGAGCTGAATAGCGACTTTGCGCGTTTTACCACCGACCTTCGAGCCTGTCTTGCAACAAATAAGGTTGCAGGGTTTGTTTTCGTGGTTGGTGAAACGCGCGCAGCATCGCTATTCAACTAGTTTTTAAGCAATGTTACAAAACAAGTTGCGTCTTTTGTTGCCCGATATACCTGCGGACCTTTAGCAATTAATAAACTACCATCTGACGCTCAACGTGCGCATGGTTCACAAAGTTACTCCTGAGTCTTTGATCGGGACTCTTGAAAGCCCAATTGTTCTGATCGGCAACTGACAGCTGACTTACACAGAATATTGCATCGCTGTCTATACGCTATATGTTCGACGATTCCGGGTTGTAAAATTACTGCTCCCCGGCTCTATTCTCATTACTGTCAGCTGCTTGGTGTTTATGTTGCCACCCACAGGCACATCCTACTCCGTATTTCATGTTCGACATTATGTACGTCGTTTCTGTCAGATAGACCCATTTACCATTTTCACTTTCTTTGAAGACTTTGAATTTATCTTTTACCGTCAAACGTGTCTCTGTTTCCGTAAAGCAGTACATATGTGGTGCTCCCTGGGGGTTACATACTTTGTGTGGTATGTTGTCGGTATGAAAGGATTCATACCACATATTAACGGATTCATATTCTTCACATACCACCCCCCGAAACAATTTTTCGGACTCAAACTTGAATTTACCAAGGCCATTGCTCATATATTTTACGGCAGGGAAATGAACTTCCTTCTTAGTGCACGGAGATTCATAATAGAACTCATCCTCCATTGAAATCCTAGAAGCGTCGCGAGTCAGGTTGCGCCTAAAGAGGTGGAAAAAACACACAGAGATTTTTTAAAGTTAAGCGATTTGCAAGAAGAATATTATCAAAGTAAAGAGCTTCCCCCTCTGCCACTCACCCACCCCCACGGGACAGGTTTTTTCCAGGGTGGTTACTATCTGAAGTTGGAAGAGCCAGCCCGGCGAACCAAACTGGCAAGGTTTTGATAAACAGGGCCTGTTTGTTCAGAAGGTGAATGATATCTAGTGGATAAGCCTCTATTTAGGGGATCAAGTAATTAGTTCAAATTTTTCCCCAAAACTTATTCACAGCCGGATATCGGATTTATCCGGTGGATAGCGCTATCTTACGAGGGAAGTCACATGACGTAACGAGAACTCGTAATGGTTACGTGAGCGATATACAGCTGACTCCCGATAACTCGAACCCTCGCTAACTCGAACCTCGCGCTAACTCGAACCAAAATCGATTTCCCCTGGATTTCCGTCATACATTTACTGTAATTTTACCCTCAGTAACTCGAACCCTCGATAACTCGAACCATGTTTCAGTAGCGCTCTTAAAAAGTCGGGAAAAATCAGTCTGCTGGCGTCCGAAACAATGCATTTTGAATTTCCCGTTGACATGTTGTAGGAGTATAGTTTACTAGTGGAGGCTGAACAGTAAAACGAATGCTCTATTTAGGCTATGGTTTGATACGTTGCATTCTGATTTATAGTCTAGAAGATCTTTCAATTTTCACTTAACATTTCTACAATGGAATGTGATTAAAGCGTTCACTGTGCAGTAAAAACTGCTTTTTCCTTACTCCCGGCTATTTTCTTCGAGCTCCTGATAACTCGAACTCCCGATAACTCGATTTCCTTGAAGGTTCGAGTTATCGGGAGACGACTGTAAATTTCAAATGCAAACGATCCTTTTTTGGCGTGCCGACATCTTACCGACAGTTTCTTTGGTGATTTCGTAGCCTGCATAGCAGGCGTTGAAAGGGGTGGGGGAAAGAGGGTAGGGGGTAGGGAGGAAGGGAAAAAGGGGGGGGATTCCCTTTCTCCCTCCCCCCTCCCCCTCCCCTTTTTGCGCCTGCCACGCAGGCTAATAATTTCGGTAGTCTTTTGTGCATTTCACTCCGGTAAGTAATAACAACAAACTTAATTTTAAAAAAGCAAATTTAATCCACTACTATTTTCCACATCTTTCAGATGATGATGTCGAACATAGCCGAGATCATCTTTTTGCGAATAATCAAGTATCCAAAGTTTTTTCCGCTTGGCACAATCATCAACAGATCAGAAAAACTGCAATAAAACACTGAGCGCTTGTTTTGGCCCCGCGTGCCCGTAATTCTAAGCGTTTTATTCTAGCTACAAGGGAAATGTTGATCAACCGTCAGTATCATGAGCAAAAACAACGGAATCTCACTAAAACCCCCAAGTCCCTTTGTTTGTCTGGGCTATCATTTTGCGGTAAAGTGAGTTCAAATTACCACCCTGGCTCCAGAGGTCCATTGTCAAAATACCTAATATGAAATAAACCGCGCTTACGGTTTGATAAGGCTCCCGAGACGGACCTCTGGTCACACAAGCAAGCAACCTCATTTCCATGCGAGAAATCACTTCAGAATCTGAACTGGGTTGTCGATTGGTTATTCCCACGTCCGCAGGGAATTAGTATAGGTAATAGCATGATTTGTAGTGATATTTGGCATAAATACCACGAGTGATATTTCGAAATTGTTATACGTAATTTCACGAGCCGTTAGGCGAGTGAAATTTGAGACAATTTTGAAATATCACCAGGTGGTATTTATGCCAAATATCAAGTACAAATTATGCTATTATTTGTTTATACTACTACCCACTAAAGGTTTGTGATTTTCCCATGTAGGTATTTCAAATTAAGCTGAAATACCACTTCCCTGAGCCAATCAAATTGCAGAAATTTCTCATGTAGTGGTATAAACGCTGTAACAGTGAACTTAGCCTGCGTGGCAGGCGTTTGAAAGGGAAGGGAAAGGGAGTTTTAGGCGCGAGAGAAACGCGATGGGCGCGCGAGGAGGGAGGGGAGGAAACTTTCCTTCCCTCCCTCCTCGCGCGCCCCGGCCCTCGCGTTTCTCTCGCGCCTAAAACTCTCTTTCCCTTCCCTTTCAAACGCCTGCCACGCAGGCTACAGTGAACGTGATTGGCTCTGTTGACTGCATCGAAGAACTTTACCGTTTGAGATTAAAAACCGGTTGCAATTGCGATGTTCATAACAATACGCAATCTCTGGCTGAACTTCGAAATAATTTAAGCGAAAATCCGACAACTGAATTAACGTTCACTCCGGCTCGTGGAAGAAGCTTTGTTTGAATTTTTCTGCCAAACAAAGGACCTACTTTGAATGAATGCGATGATTTCCTGCTATGCTTTGTCTTGCTGGGCTCAGTTCTGCATTCTCACGGATAGTACCCTGGGTGCAAAAGGTTTTTCTTTTTTTTCTAATTCCTGATAGTTCGCGGCGCGGTTGAATAATGTTTTGTTTGGCATAGTCCTTTTGTCTGGCAATATTTAGTTTGATCTGGTACAGTAATACAAGTGTCGCGGACCGGAAATTCTTTTTATCCTGTTAACTTCTAAAAACATACAGAGTGTGTACTTCTCAGACGTCTCAGCTGACTTCTGTCCTTTTTATATACTTGAAACTTGAAGTCTGTTTTTTGGAAAATAATTTGTGACAATTTTTAATGGAACTTTCCTTTCTACTTTCGTGCATCGCAGACGCAGAGTCACGTACGATCAAATCTCAACTGTCAGAGTCAACGAAAACAAACATCAGCTCCAAACCGGTTTGGTGAGATCATCCTAAAATTGCATGGAAATGAGACTCGCATCTCCTGTGACCAGAGGTTATTTTTCTCTCTCGGCGCCTCGTAATCTGCTACACAGCCGTTTTTAGTGTCGTGTAGCAGACTAGGCGCTTCGCGCCTCGTTGACGCGGCTCCGCCCACAGGTAGCCCAAGCTCGAAATATTAACATCGGCGAGCATCGGCATTGTTGGGTAACATTCAAAAAATAAGGATTTGTATGGGAAAAAAACCTATCGTTTCTGTAACCTACGAAAATGAAAGGATTTCAATAAAAAACAGCTTACCTTACTTAAAATGTGTGTTACATCTCTCCTGTGTGGTCCACGGGCCGATTTATGGCCGTTTTATGGGTTTTTATGTAAACGGTTTTCTCTCTATAGAGAGCAAACCGTCCATAAATCGGCCCGTGGACCACCCAGGAGAGACGTAACAACGGGGGGTGACAGCTCTAACAAGGGCTGTTTCAGGAGAAAAACAAATTTATTCCGGGAATCTGGAGATTTTGCCAGGAATCGGGAAACACATACTATCAGTTCACACCAGATCCCATCATTCATTAATTCAGGGGTATTTTCACGCTGCACGTTAATGAGTTTTAAGAGCACATTCCACTGATTCCATACTGGAGAAGGAAGTAATAGCTGTAAAATGGACGTGTCGGTAAAAGAAAGCCGATAAACCATGACAGGAAAGTGAAAATGTAAGTTGGACTTTTACTGTATGTTCACGTTTTCCACATTTTCCCTGAGCAACTAGTCAAAATATAGCAGCACGCGCTAGAATGCTCTTTATAACAGCCGAAATTTCGCGTTCGGTTCGAAAATGGAACATCGCCACTATGTGTGTTTCTGGCTAAGGCAAGATTTGTTAGAAAAATACAGAGATCAATTTAAGGGAAACAAAAAAATTTGGAAGCTCACAAAAGGATGGCTAAGTCTGGCTTAAAAGACATTGGAGGAATGATTTTGGTTACTAGGTAGTTGGTTTTTCTAAGATGTTATGGCGCACGTATCAATGCGCTTAGAAGAGGCTGTAAGGGATGCTGATCCTGTTGTGGTTACCACCTCCTCAAATGTGCGAGGAGGAAGAGGGAAGATTGATGGACTCCTAGAGAGAAGAACGCTTCCTCTCTCCCCCCCTCCCCCCAGTCCACACTTAGCTACGCCCTCCCTGACGAGAATCATTTGGGAGGTTAACAGAATGGCATGAAATCGAAGAGAGTCGCGATTTCTTACTGAGCAGTAATTAAAACAACAGTTGAAAACTTGAAAGAAGTACGTAAGAAAAAAAAGGAAAATCATTTAACCTTGTTAAAGGCAAATGAGGCCATAGAACGTAGTATGTCTGTCAAGACTCTTTAATCATCCTGATCTCGTCGGGGTCCTTTCGATTTTGCTCGAAAATCCCGAATCCCGATCGATGTGCGTTCGGGATAGGAAAATTCCAGATTTCGAAAGTTGTTCTGAAATTTTCAAATGAATTCTTATGATACTCATACAATGACACTCGCCACAGAGTACAGGGTGTCCCAAAAGTTCGTTCCTCTAATTTCATGCACTATAACTTTTGATCAAAACTTTATTTTTACTTGAAATTCCTAGAAGATGTTTATTTCACTATCGAGAATATGTATTCAGAATTTCAGTTACTGGCATACTGTTTTTGTTTTTTTTATCACATTCTTTAGCCGTCGTTGCAAGAAGTTGAATACAGCGCGCAGACCCACAGATGATCCATATTGAGCGTTTTTATCACCTGGTGCGCAGGAGCCAGTTCAGCCCCCAAACAATATTTGTTCAGATAGACAGCTGAAAAAAATATTGGGCACTCATCCAAAAAAGATAATCATCCCTTCCACAGTAAGGCTTTTGTACTTCTTCACAAATTTGAGACGAGCTGGGCGTTACTTGGCAGACTAAGCAGAGTTTTATTGGTCATTTCAGGGGTCTCTAATTTTTTAAACATTTTAAACAGCTTTTCATGACCCTTTCTGGACTTGGCTTGCTAACTATGTGAGACTTTCCTTGTGTAGACGTCTCCTTTTTTGCATCTAGTCTTCTTAAAACTGTTTTACCTGCTTTATTAAAGGACTTTTGGTCTTCCCCCTCGTTTCTTGCCTTCAAAACCTTCATTTCGCCATGATCATTTACCACCCAACATTCGGATTTTTCCAGTTTTTTAGCAGTTTCTATAACAAATAAGCCAGTAAATCGAAGTATACATGCTTATGCTCTCACGTAGCTGGACATTTTTGCATTAACAGGGACCGCGGAGGGGGAGGGGCTGAAAGGGCCGCGGCCCCACCACTTTTTTTGCGCCCCCGCCCCCACTTTTTGCGCTAAAGGAAAAATAATTAAATTTAAAAAAAAAGGACTTGAAACAAGTTTTTTCCGTCTATATTCCGCTATATTCTCTGTATTTTCTTTAATTTCAAACGCCAGGCATTTTGTGGGGCTCCTGTGCTTTTCGCAGTAATTGTGCCTTTGGGCCGACTTGCCCCTTGATTAAACGCCGTGCCTTGGCCACCCCTTCGCTTCTTTCGGCAGCGTGTTTTGTACTTCCAGCTCCGGCAGGAGTTTCTTATCAGTTTTATCAGACGAAATGAAGAAAATTACTAGCTTTTTCAAGCCAAACGAAGGTGAGTAGTTGTTTTGAGTTGATAAAAGTTTTATATTTTTTCTTTCTCCTTTCGAATCAATGAAATATTCGATGGCAAGAAGAATTACATTACTTGAACAGTGAACGGCCATAGTTAAAAATTTTTCAGATCACGTCAGTGTAGTATTTTCTATACTAATTAAAAATTGTAATCCCGTCTTTTCTTGCATTGAATCTGAACTGACCGTGTATGTTGGTCGTTTATTAGAGTTATCTGGGACTTCGTCAATGTCTGTAAGCTCTGCAGAAAAGACGACAACTACTTGCAGTGAAAATGATGAGTTTGAGTTTGACCAGTAAACATACAAATACTATGATTTTATTCCTTTTTTTCCTTTTTTCGATTTTCAATATGAAAAAAATATTTTCAATTGTCAGCCCTCCCACTTTTCACCTTGCTCCGCGGTCCCTGATTAAGGGTGTTTATCTTTCTTGATATTCACAAAAAGCAAGGAATTTGTTCGAACAATTCGGGCTATAAAATACAAACAAAAAAGGCTGGAAAATATACTCGCGCACGCGCATTTTTGGCGCGGCAGTACACAAATCGAATATTCGAGACAGAAGATGGCAAAACAAGTACGAAAATAGTGAATTAGATTAAAAGTCATAACTTTTGTGTAAATGATTTTCTTACCAAGTCAAATCGTAGTAAAAAACAGACTTATAAAGTAGGGGAACGAACTTTTGGGACACCCTGTATACTTAGCTGAAAGTGATATCCAGAGCAATTTCAAAAACCGCATAAAATAAAATCGACTACTTCTACGCGAAGTCACGCCAATAAAAATAAGCATTAAAAGGACAATTGATTTAAAGAACATTTTGGACAGAATTTGTCCTCTCAGAACACTAGAAATGGCGTTTCAGAGCACCAAGATTTCAAAATTTTCTGCGGGAGCATGCCCGCAGACCCCCCTAGAGGTTGGCCCCTTCAGCGCTCCCCTGATTCGTCGGTGATTAAAAAACAAAAAACCACGATTTTATATAATTAAAAAGTTGGACAGTCTTTCGGTATTAACATGATAACCTCTAAACGGAAAAATAAGTATGGTTAGAAAATTAACAAGTTACATAATTAACAAGAAGCTGCAAAAAATCTCTAATCAAAATTTTAATTTTAATTGTTAAAACAATGTTTGGGAAGTTAAACATTTGTGGGGAATGCCACCGAAAAATTCGGGAGGGTCGACAAAATTTCCGGGAGGACACAAAGTTGTTCATAGGACTGCCCAAACAGCCTTTGTTAGAGTTGTCACCCCCCGTCGTAACACACATTTTAAGTAAGGTAAGCTGTTTTTTATTGAAATCCTTTCATTTTCGTAGGTTACAGAAACGATAGGTTTTTTTCCCATACAAATCCTTATATTTTGAATGTTACGCAACAATGCCGATGCTCGCCGATGCTCATATTTCGAGCTTGGGCCACCTGTGCTACGCCGCGGACCATCAGTACCCCAGAAAGAAAAAAATATCCTCTTGAACACAGAGTATCAAATTACCAGATCTTCATGTAAAAAGTGTTCAAAATGGATATTCTTAACATGTATATTTCGCGTAACCATAACGAGTAAAAACCACCACCATCGGCTCGCTTGAAATTCTGGCAACGAAAAAGACCATTCACCCTACAATCTCAGACAAAAACCTTGAAACACTTGGAAAATTTCGCTCCCTTTCGTCTCTACTTTCCCTTTTGCTATGTTGCTGTGGCCACGTAACTTTGCAATCGACATCTCCATATTGCAGCGGGAAAGGGAAGAGCACAGGTGTTTCAAGGATTTTTGGCGAGGACTGTAGTCACTGTGTAGTCCCTTGCCAAAACGCAGATGTCATGCGCAACTGATCGACTTCCTATGGTGCATGAAATCTGTCTTCATATCTTCCCCGCCGGAAGGAAGCTGGATTTCCGTTATTCGAATCTATTGTACGGGGTGGAGCTATAGCGATTTTTCTTATAATCCACGCTACATTCTTCTGATTGGATGCGGCTTTTATATATCGGTAACTTGCCTCCATCTGCGGCGTGTAGTCGAGTGTATAATCAAGGGCGGCGTTTAATCGAGTAAACAGGGTACAGCTTAAACCGCAAAAGGGAGTCCCTTGCCCCTCGGCGGTATATGAAGTACCAGTCTATCAAATGTCTAATACGTTATACGGTTAAACCCCGCAAATACGGACTCTGAGGAGGGCATGGAAAGTGTCCGTAGTAACGGGGTGTCTTTATTAAGTGGGTTGAATTTAGAGAAAATGTTTAAGGGCTTTCTTTTCTCAGGGACAAAGCAAACTGTCCGTAAAAATGAAGTGTCCCAATTAAGAGGGTGCCCGTATGGCGGGGTTTGATTGTAAGACTGGGTACAAGAGTTCGGTCGCGACAGCATTCATGCCAGGTGGCATGTTTCAAAACACATGACACCAAGGCGATATAAGACAAGTGACTGGCCCTTGCATGCAAGTCAGGCAAGTGAAGGCCTACCGCCTCAAGGCTTCTAGAAAAAAAATTACCCAAAGGCAGCAAAAATTCACTTAAAAGAATAAGCCATGTACAGCTTATCTCTCATTCGCGTCCTAGTTGGCTTGTTGGCTTACCTGGCCAACGATAGACAAACAACATGGGTTATACTGATCGTTTAATCCGCGGAGCTCGCGTGCTCTGAAACCCTCATGGCTCTTTCAGGTGCTCAAAGTTTTCCGCATTGTTGAAATGCTTCACTGAGTTTGTCATTGTTTGCGAAACCACGGTCTCACTTTTCCGAACGCTTCATAGCTGGCTCACGTACACCGGCTAACAAATGTCTGTTTAGTTGTTTTTGGTTCGCTAATTTTCGCGTTTACCCCCTCGCGCTTCGAACTACACAGATTTGTTATGCGAATTAACCAAATTATATTTGTAATATAAGCTGAGGTTAGGTAACAACTCATCGCGTGTCACTGATGCGAAGATCTGTAATAATCATTAACACGTCATTGCTCTAAACTAGTTCAAAGCAGTTCAACCTGCAAAAAGTTTCGAGATGAAATTTTGCGGCACTGTGGATCATACCCTACAAACAACAATATGGCTACAAACCTAACATCCGGTTTATCTTCAGATATCTCCTCGTTTAGCTCAGCCCTGTTCAATGATTTAAGAATGTGGTCCCTCTTGGAAACTCCTAGAACTTTGTATGCCATGGTTACACCCATGACTAGAGACTGAATGATCATTAACGTCTGCGAGAGAAACAAACGAAATCGAAATTTAAATTTATGAAGCTGGTTTATATTTATCAATACCACTTAAACTTTTTGAATTTTAATATGAGCTTCGGAGACACTTTCGTGGACTTAAGTCATAGTTGTAACTGGTTAAGTGTCGTGGTTTAAAATACGTTTAGGAATTTGACATTTTCAAGACTTACTCCTCTCCTTATTTTAAACGGTAGCATACTGGCACGATTTTAACTTCTGAGGAGTATGGTCGGTTAGACTTTACGGTAAAGCTCGTACCAGCGAGGTCAAATTAGACCAAAAATTGAATGATTATCAACTCCCATTTACATTTTCAGCTGACACGTACACAATTTTGGCCTGGCTAATTTACTGAAGTCGAATAAAGGCACTCCATTGCAACATTAAGTAACTTACTCGCGCCACTAAAAATGTACGTAAATCTCCTTTTCCCAACAGACAATATTGGATATTCAATTTTAAACTTTGCGTCAAATCGAAGCAAATACCCAACGTTTCGGTTACTCCAAAACATAGTCGCCTGATCTTTGACTAAGAAATTCATGCGAGCGATTTCACGCAACATACGAAATTATGATCGTTAATATTTAAAATCAATGTAATCCACCTGCCTTAACAACTTCCATGTTAGAATAATCTGGCTCTCCCTCTTCACTTCTTAGCCAGAGTTAGCGAATAACAAACTCGAAAATGCAATCTGTATAGCCGTGTTATTCATACACAGTTCTGCAGTAGAATGATATGGGTTGTACACAAACAGTTCTACTAATATACTTTGCCAACCCCAGAGTTATTTATATCAGCCCCGTTTTTTCCTTAGAGACTTATTGTTCTCGAGGAAGCCAAGCGTTAAGAATAATTAGTCAATTTTTTTTTGAATTATCACGAATCAAAGGGACCTGAATTCAAGCAATGTTAAAGATCAACAACAATTAAAAACTCCAATTGCTTACTAGAAACCTCCTTTTAAAAGAATGACAACAAAAAGGTACAAATTTTGTATCACAGCCAAAGTATCAAAAACTGTTGTTTTTTTTTTCGAGTTGATTTTAAACGCTTTTTCCTCATTTAATTTTAATCAAGCTAACTGCATTCTATATTTGAACAATTAAGATAGTACTCTAACATTATTTTCGTTTATGTGTTTGAAGTTTGAAGTTTCCCTGGACCGCCTCATAACTCTTCATTACAGGTCTTAAAGCTTAAAAATAATTTTGTTCAGAGGGTGTTACCTCTTGGGTTCACAAACGGACAAATATTTGGTTACATTTTTAACTAATGTTCGCAAATCGACAAGTAGCTACAATGATATTGGTATCTTTAAGCTCTTGTACTAAGTGTCCAGTGTATAGATCAGTCCCAATCAAAGTGTGAAGTACGTGCTTTTTGAACGATTCCGGGGCCACAAAAACGCAGCTTCGTTGCTAAAAACCCTTATATTGTGTTTTCTCTGAGACTCAATAATTCTTACTGATCCTTATGTTACAAACTGGCGATACAACCGAGTAGATTAGACAATAAATTTGCCAAGTCATGGTTACCATGGCCTTTAAATTGTATTTTAATGGTTGTAAGAAGTCTTATCATTGAACGTGTCACGGCTTGAAGGGAAATTTGCATGTTAGCAAAAGCGGTTCTTTGGCGGTTTTCAAAAGTTGTCTAGGCTACTCATCGTCAGTTTACACGCCGTGATGCCCACATAAAAACCGCCGGCCAGAAAAAAAAAACACAAAAACAAAGACTCCAAGGTTTGTTTATTTTAAATTTGCAGATCATTGTTTGCTGCCTGTGATGGTCAACCAGTCTCCGGCTTGTTTGAGATACTGTACGTTTATTTCAAAATTTGATTCATTTAAGACAGATTGCATGCCGCGGGCGAAAATTTCATATTTCATTTATAATTTCCTGCTTCATCTACCATGACTACAAAAGCTGTTTTTCATTTTAATTCATTACTTTTGAAATTAGTTGTAATCACTGATGACACCAATGCGGAAAAAGCGTTACCGTGAACTGCCGCCTTTTGTAGTTTCCCACGAAACGATTCTTGACGTACACAAAAATACTTTAATTGACTGTCAACACCCGAAATACGAAAAATCTCTGAGAATTTGATGTTGTGGTTTCAACTGAGTTATTTTCAATTCATCTTAAAGTCTAGTATAAATAAAACTGGGTTTCGCATGATCAGGAATCGATGAGTTTCGGGTCGACCGCAGTCTTATTACACTAGATCCTGTTGTATATATTGTTTGTCTTTTTATTGATTGTTAGTTTGTTCTACTCGTGTCGGTTGTCGAAGCAAAATAAAAACATCCTAAAAGATAGTGAGCAGCGGTTGATTAGTTTGTACTTGGGTCAGCCCTTTTCCGGGGCTCTAGACTATGGTTACGATGATATAAGTATGTCACTCTTAACTCAAAGTGGATGAAATCCTTTGGAGTTACCATTCAAAGGAAACCTTTTTGGCAGAAATTTTGCACCTTATTATTTATTTGTCAAGATTTTGCAAAATGAAAGTTGATTTTTTTGGTAGATTGTTTTTTGGCTAATGTTAGCAGGGAAAGGGTTATATCATGTGAGACGTGTGGTCAGCGGCGTAAGCTCTCTCTCTCGCGCGCTCCCTTGGACGGGTCATGTGTTCTTAATGATGTATAACATCATGAATGACCTTGCTCCGCAATATCTGCGAAGTCTGTTCTCTCAGCATCACTCTGCTTACAACTTAAGAAACTCTGAGGGAAGGCTGACCCTGTCCAAACCAAGCACCAATTATCTGAAACGAAGCTTCTGTTACAGCGGGGCCATGTTATGGAATAACTTGTCCAAAGCTTAAAAAATGCTGCATCCGTTGAGCATTTTAAGCGAAATATCAAGAAGGTAGTTGATATATCGGATTCCCACACGGCAATCATGTAAAGCAGTTGTAATTAGTTTTAGTTTTAAACTTCCTTAACTGATGATTTCCCGTGTTTAAATAAAGATTTACATACATGATACATACATACATACACACATACATACATGGAAGAGACTTCGAGAACGAGATTAAAGAGAAGGAAAATCTAATTGCTTTGTGTGGCCGGCAAAACTTTCTTCGGTGGTAATTATCCCTTGCAATTTCCTCTTTCCTACGCTCTGGTTTTAAATTTTGATTATGTGTGTTAATTAATTCCTTCAGACCGAAATGTTATCTCAATAATTCACCCCGTGTTCGGTCATGCGCCTAACTATTTCGGAATGAAACTGAAGGGTTAAGGAGTTGTTTTTTTACACCTCCAAAGGTCTTTCTAAATCACTATTTTCGATTTTTAGGAGAAGTTACTTTGTGTGACCTGTTAAGTAAAATTAAGCTATTGCGGAGTAGGAATTTTTTTTTTTGTGGCTCTTTTCATATTCCAGACACCGATCTTACTTCCATCCGAACAAAATTCAAAAGAAGAAAACTAATGACGCTCATTTAGCTCAGTCTACCTGCAAAATACGTTATTATATTAGGTTCAGGACATAAAAAGTTCGGCGTCTAAATCAAAGCCGTTTCAAAGTCACTCCAAAACCGGGCGGGAAGAACGACTGAGCCGTTCCAAATTGAAATAGGTGCTCCTAACTAATTATATTCAGTCGCCGAACTTCCCTTGTACTCTATTCAATGTATTAGGTTCGGTCATGAAACGTTTTGCGTCTGAAGCCGAGCCTTAAACGACGTTCTTGAAATGTAGACTCCCCAGGGGAAGATGGTACTCAGTTTTGAGAAGTCCTTGACTTGTTCGCACGTTTCAAACCTGACTGATGGCTACGATTCGTTTCAGACCATTTGAGAGTAGGAAGTCAGAATTTTTTTAACTTAAAGTTCTGCTTTCCTGAGTCAAGGCGGAAAAAAAGCAAATACTACAATTTGAGCCTGAGCGAACATACAACAACTGATGTGACACGCTTAAAGTCAAGTAATTTTAGATCCACTTACAAAACAAGCCGGAAAAAACACCCAATGCATCTTTATCCCTGGAAGTGTGGCAATTTGAAAGTGAACAAAACGATAAATAAAACAACTTCTTTTTATTGTCAAACAAAGTGCCCACTTAACAGACAGACGATAAACTACACTGGTCTTTCAGAAAGGCTTGGAAAAAAACTTAGGACGCTATTTTTTTGAGTTTAACAGAAAGGATATGAAGGTTAATCTTCTGTGGGCCACTTTTGCCCGTCAACAGCCCCTTTCTTTTTCCATGTAGTCAGTTCCGAAAATGCATGACCTAGTTCATGAATTGTGCACAGTTGAAGAATGCATCTAAGGCTAAGGATCGTGTATTTTTGCACGACCCGAGATATTTATTCTTGTTTCGCCATTTTATAGGAAAAAACAGGAACAAGTCAATTCTCACACCCACAAGAAGAAGATTTTGGTTCCCACGCAAAAATACTGTGGAGCGAAATTGTTTCTCTTTGCGCAAATGTTGAAAGAGGGCTCATAGATCGGTCTGTTTGCATCAGGGCGTAAGAAGCTAGCTTCTTACGCCCTGGTTTGCATGTGCTAGTTGTTTTCAAGATGTTTGTTGTAATTTATGTGCTGCTTGAAATAAATCGCGCACATAAACTATCGGCGCCAGATTTCATGACGATTTGTCTCTACGAAATCACTGTTAATTCGAACGTGGTCGAATTTATGTGCAAAAAATCAAGGGCACCAAACGAGTGGTTTTTTTTGTTGTTGCCTCAAATTTTCTATTTCTTCAGGACGGCTACAAATGTCTAGATGATTATTCCACTCATGTACAATTTTCGAAGCTTATCTACTAAATTCCCCATCGATTTTCTGAGGTTTAATTTTTCACATTTCACTTTCCAGTTTAGGCTATTTTCCGTAGAAAAAAGGAAACCTTAAAATTTTCGGGTTAAAAAATGCGATGGAGAGAGGGATCAGAAAAATTATCGTGTTCGTAATAGGTTTAATTGCATCTACAATTTCGGGAAAATAATACTGAAGCCCTTTGTAATTTCGGAAACCGACTCAAGTTGCCCTAGGATAACCGAACAGATACAAATTTTATAGCTTCGCTTGGAATGCATTTCTAGAGATTTAAAAGTACTCTGGATGGCCACTTTCAATGCATTTGTCACCCCACTGTCGTTGGGAGCCCCTGAAAAAACTACCTTGGCGTAAGTTATATAAGATGCACCTTACGGTACAAAAATACGGGACTAAGATTATAAGTATTTCAGAGTACTCCGCAATTGAGCAAAGATACTAGACCAAGAGAAACTTTAAAAAAATCCAGGATAGTTGTTTTCGACCTAAATGCGGAAGTGAAGACTTAATTTTTGTTAAATTTCCTGTTTCTATAAATTAACTACGTTTATAAATGGATAACTAAACTACGTCATTCATGACGTTGAGCATGATCTAGAACAGTGCCGGGGGGAATCATTTGGGGCAAATATTGGGGAGTTTGAGATGTTATGACGCTGACGGCAACGGAAATTTCAAAAAAGCAATAAGATTATTAAACATAACAACAACTCTACACACGTGAACATCAATTCTGTTCGTCGTCACTGCACAACTACGGCATGAAATTCCTTTAGGTGATGGATGTTTTATTATTTGTCCTTTCTCTCTCATCTTTTGGGAGTGATCCTCGTGAATTCAACTCCATGGAAATTCCCCGGCCACTTTTTACATTTTAAGTGACTTGGAATATTCGCGATAAAGTTTAAATGCGTCTTCATTTTAATAGTGGCCCTTTTCATATTGCCGTCGCTGTTGTTGTTGCTGGGCCTCTTTGCGCGAGTAGTAATTAGAAACTTTGTCGTGATCATGAATTAAAAATAGCAAATACACATTTTCACTGCTAAGTCGTAGCGAATATGAAAATAGGTTGCGCGGATATCTTTTTTTTCAGGAAGCGGTGTTAATTCACTTGATTCAGCGCTATATTTGACGGGAAGGGTGAAGGAAGTCGTTATTAACCTAAGTTTAAGTAAAAAACAGACAATACTGCAAACTACATTTACCATAATGACCGGAGCGGAAGCGCATGTGACACCCACAATGTTTTTGTGTAGGCGTTTGTATTGTTTGTAGAGGCATACTTGGTAGTCAACGCTATCCTGCGTAGCAGGCGCAGGTTGTATTGCGTGGGTGGTCTTAGCCTGCGTAGCTGGCGGTATTGTGTAGTAGTCGAGTGAGATTTGGCGTCGGAGCCGTTGTAATATAGTCGAGTGAGATTTGACGGCGGAGCCGTCACGAGCGGCGAAGCCGCGAGCTCGTCCCTACTCCTTTTTTTTGGAACACGGCTCCGCCGCCAAAACTTTAATCTCGCACCCACACAATACCGCCAGCTACGCAGGCTGGGGTGGTCTGTGCTGTAAGTTGCATGTAGTAGATCCCATAATCCCAGCGGTTGTTACGGAAAAACGTGCGCATTGTTTTAGCAGTCAATAGCGAGCTGCGCAAGTAATGGCGGATGAAACATCGTTGTTTTCACTGTTTTGAAGCGTTGTAACAACGCTACTGATAGTTTTTACCGAAATCGTTTGAAAGAACGCTTTTCGTTTGGTTGCAGACGAGATGATGGAGTAATCAACGACGATATTTTCAAATTCCATACAGTTAAAAACAGTGCCGTCTTATTTCACTCGTTTGCAATCTCCACTCTGTTAATCGTGCCATAAACAATTCGACTTGAACATAAGCACAATGTTTCATAAAGGAGGAGCAGGAAAACAAAGAGGCTTTGGTTTTGGAGGCTTTGCATTGGCAGCTAAGAAGGAACAACCTTTGCCGAGTAATTTGGGTAGAGGAATTCCAGTTTCGAAGCCAGTAGGAAATACGAAGAAAGCCCAGTCCTCGAGCACAGGTCAGAAGGGTGTAACGTCTTTTCCGTTGCCTGGAGCCAGAAAACCGTGAGTATGATAACTGCGTTTAGAGGTTTGAGAACAGTACGTTTTCTGTGGGATATTTATTACATGTGCTGTATCAAGTTAAGGCTGTGCTCGAAGAAAAACGGAAGTGAGCTTGGTGCTCTGAACCTGTGGAATCCAGGGTGCCAAGCATAGGATTTCTATGAGAATGATAATGCCCCATCCACATGTATCCAGATATTTTTGAATCTGCAACTTTTACTTCCCGGATTCAAAAATTTCCACATTCACAAGTATCCGTCTTCAAATCGAATTTGCCTGTCCACACGTATAGGACACGCATCCGCATGCACTCTAGTTCCAAGGACTCCTCTGGAAATATTGGCAACAGAGCATGCATTGTAAAGCATGCATTTGCCTTTCATGATAAAGAATTGGGGTTGATCTTGTTATATCACTTGATAAAAAGATATCCGGATTTAGCGTCCACACGATTCTGGATTCATGGCGTATTCAAAAATTTCCACTATGGAGTGCGGATTAAAAAAGTGGTGGATTGGCATGCTGGATTCACCGAAAATGTGTGGACGAAAGCCTTGTCCAGAAAGAACTAGCTGCAGTTTAGAAATATCTAGATACATGTGGACAGGGCTTTAAGACTTCCTAGTTGTCCAATAGTGAAAGTAACTAGGTACCAAGGGCGATCTGGCGTTGCTAAAGCACAACCCTGCAAAGTAAGGGATAAAGAGTGATGTAGGTGACTTACCAGCAAATTAATATATATTTTTATCCGCAGCAGAATGGATGGAGAAATAAAATATAGGTGGAGGATAATGTGTAGCTGAGTACAGGTTTTCAAATTTTTGGTTCAGTCTACAGCCAGCAAATTGAAAGTGTTACTTGCTGACTTCTTATTCTTACTAATTTTTGCACTTGTCCAAAGAAAATATCCCATCTGCAGTCAGGCATGATCACTGGACAGATCAAGTACTCGAGACTATTATTCTGTGGCTGAAGATTTATTTTGCATAGTAGTGAAAGAAACTTAAAGTCATCATAATGTATCTGTGCATGTTACAGGTTAAAAGTATATTCAGGTTAAAATTTTTTAATTAAGTTGTTTCTCAATTTCCTTCGTCTCCTAGCCCTAATTTCTGTGAAATTAGGGCTCGAAAATGAAGGAAATAGAAAATCAACCCACAATCTCAGACAAAACCTTCAAACACTTTGGAAAATTTTGCTCCCTTTCGTCCCCCCCCCCCCTCCTTTTTTGCAATGTTGTTGTAGCCATGTAACTTTGCAATCACATCTCAACATTGCAGAGGGAAAGGGGGTGTGCATAGGTGTTTCAGGGATTTTTGGCGAGGATTTTGGGTTTAAAAATTTTAACCTGAACGTAATATTGACTTGTAACATCTCTCTAATAACTTTGCTGGTGTTTTTTTTTTTAAAGAGATTAGAAATTATTAGGGAGCATAAAATCCAAGATGGTGATGTCAACAAAAATGTCAAATGTGAATTCATGGTCATTCAATCTTCATCACAATTATTATTTCAACTCACTTACTTTGTGAAATGTAGGTGAATTCCTCCGGAGTTGAAATCCTAAGAAGTATGTCTAATTTCAGAAAGGGACAGAAAATTTAATTGTGGCTTATTTACATCCTCCATAAATATGTGAAATTAGGCATCTTGATATTGTAATCGTGAGTGATGGCACAGACAAAGCAAAAAAGTGTGTTACCTGAGCAAAGTGGTTGATTTGTTTATCAAACCTACCGTATTGTTTTTCGGCATTCTCATTGCCTTGCCATCGCCTTATCATAAGGTTTCTTATTATTTGGAGATTGGGATTTATTATAGGAAGGTTCTCTGACTTCCATTTATTTTAAAATGAATTATATGATTTGCAGGGTCTTTGTGGATAGTGACAATGAAGATGATGAATCAAAGTTTATTGATGATGAGGATGAAGATGAATCTGGACCATCCTATCCGCACGTAGCAGATGATGATGATGATGAAGAAGATGAGTTGGATAAATTTATGGCAGGAATTGAGGTAGTATAAAGGAAAGCTGACAGGACTCTTTTAAGTGTTTAAAGGAATCCATCCATTTCATGACACTGAATCAACCTGAGTCACAGAGAGTGAGCAATCAGAGAAGGAAATAAGAGAAAGTTGTTGTGACATCCTGGTATCAGGCTTCTACCCTGAATTAATCCATTGAAATGGTAGTGCTCAGTCCCTTATCTAGCTGTGACTGATTATGCTGGTAGCTGGGATTTAGTCTTAATTTATTATAATTATTATAGTAAATTATAAATTCTAATAAATTATAGCTGTCTGAGAGTCACTAATCTTTAAAGAACACTTAAAATAATTATGATAATCATTCACAATTACTTATCTATGTTATGACGTTTCTTTGTAAAAGAGAAATATATTATAGCTAGATACTGGACTCTTCTGGGCTGGCCAAGAATCACACAGGAATGTAAAGCTGAGTGATACAATACTAGTTTCTGTACAGCTGTAACATCAAAAGTTGTTATTATAATGCCATGGTAATTGTACAATATTTTTTACTTTTCAGCATGAGGTCCGAAAAGAAGCAAGTATGTCTGAGAAGGAAAAAAGTGAAAAAGAAAAGAAAAAGTAAATAATGTTACTGTATTTTGTTACTGTATTTGTTACATGCTTGGTTTTATTGTATAAGAATCCAATGATTAGAGTTTACTTTTGCATAAGTGAAGAATACAGCAAGAAAAAGTAAATTTTCAGTGAATTTAAGGTATGCTTGTCATTTTTTTCTTTTGCATCCAACATCTGGGCAGAGCTGCACTAACAGTTGGTTGTCTAGTTTTGTTTAATTCTCACTTTTGATGTTTATTCTGTAGCCTGTATTATGGTCAAATGAATGCATTACTGTACCCTTTTATTTTGGTTCTGATCAGGATTCGAAGAGATGATATTGAAGATGAGGATGATCAGGAATCCTATTACAACTACATGAAAAATGCTCCTGTAGTTGCTTATCCTGATGACGAGGAAGAACTTGAATATGACAGTGATGGTAATCCTATTGCTCCAGAAAAGTCAAAGGTGAGTGAGTCAATTCAGTACGTGTGCCGGGAGCAGGACTTGGTTTCATCCAGTTCAGTCTTTAAGGATTAAGTGACTTGAAATCAGTTTGTCGCATTATTGGCCAGGGCTCAAAAAGTATAGATTTTCTTGCTGGGCAAGTAACTGAGCAAGGAGTGATCCTTGGCTAGCAAAATGTGACAGCTGCTTGCCCAAAGGACAATCTGGAATTCAAGTTCTTTTTGACCCCTGGGAAGGAGTTTTATCTAGGAACTTATGTCCTTAAATTTATCATGCAGGTGTACCTGAACCTGTTCTAGATGTAACAAAGTTAAATTTCTACCCCTATCTTGAAAAGAATGCAAAACATGTATGCTGCTCCACGTACATTTCAATAGAAGACACAAGAGGATATGTAATTATGAGTGCTTACCAAAAGCCAGAATTGGCCAGCTTAACAGGTTATTTTGAAGGTTGACTGGGCTTTTCTCATGAGTTTTTGGTATAAAAGGGCTTCTGATAGTGTGTAAGAAAAAAATTAAAATTTGTTAGACTTTGGGGGCAAATAAATATTCATTGTGGGAAAACATTTGCACAGTAATTGTTCAATTACCTGATTTGTGGCTTAATGTAATGTAGGCAAGCTTAAACATGAGACAATAATGGCCAGCATTCTCCACCACTCACTAATCATATTGGGTTGCTCTTTGGGCATTTGTAGGGCTCTTGTAATTTTACAATACTTTTGCTGAGGTCAATCATTTTGCTCAGGTTGCCTTCGGTTGTATTTGTTTCACAATGAATGCTAACTACATGGTTACATGAAGTACCAGTAGTTTTCAATTTAACTCTTTCTTTCTTTTTTTTTTTTTAGATAATTGTACCTCTCCCGGCTGTGGATCACTTTGAGGTATTTTTTCTGTAAATGTAGCTGTTGTGGGTAAAATCCATTCTTAGATGAATCCAGAATTCAATCTAGTTTTTTCTAGCCACGATTTTTCTTAGGAGACAAAGGCTTTGATTGAAACTCTGGATTATCTAAATCCATTTTAGGTGATAAGAATACATGTAAATATGCTGATTGTGTTGTGAGGATACTTGATGGATATTTGCTTTGTATTGTAAATGCTATTATCTGATAAAATAAGACAAGGAATAACAATTCAGTTTTTTCATTAAGAATTCTAGTAGCAGGAAAAAGGTGTCATGTTGTCACAGGAGAATATTACGAAAGAGGCTCCATGTCTGAATGAAAAATAGTCATAAGGCTACCAAACATTTCCTGGAGAAATTTGACATCGTAAACAGAGAATTCTCCAATCTCTGATGCAACGACAACAACAAGAATTACAGTCAAACCACCTAAATACATACACAAAGGGACAGAGACAATTATTATTAGTGTTCTCATTACAGAGGTTTCTGTATTATAAAGCAGGAAAAAAAATGTATGCAGTTTTGTATGTTTGGGACCAAAACAAATGTCTGTTATAGAGAGGTGTCCACCGGCTGGTCATTAGTATAGCAGCAAACTACAGAAAAATCAGCTGGCTACTTTTACTTAGAAAGTGAGTCAAATAAAGCAAAATAATTTAGGAGGATTTGTTGGATAAATGACCTGCTAATTTCCCTGAGAGACCAGCTAACTTCCATATTGTGGAGTTGTTTGTGTGGAGAGCTTCGACTGTCAACTCAGAGTATATCCAGTCTTCTCTATTGATTTTGTCAGGGTTGGTACGTGTCTTGAAAACCCTTAAAAACCCTTGAATTTTAAGAGTCCTTTTTCAAGGCCTTGAAAGTCCTTGAAATTCTCTGTCGTTCATTTTGGTCCTTGAAAGTCCTTGAAATTTTAATCAAAGAACATTTGATAAGAAGCATCATCATTTTTATTGTCTTGTTCATTATGGAATGGAATTCTTTGATAAGTACTCACAAACGAATTTTCATAAAAAATGGTTGCCTTACTATCAGAATACTTTTATAGTTTATTTGGAACCTGTGTTAAAAGTAATAAATAAGGTCCTTGAAATTTAAAAATGTGTCCTTGAAAAGTCCTTGAATTTTACGGCAGAAAAAGTGTACAAACCCTGTTTGGTGAATGGTCTTTTTCTATTTTCATTTGTTGCAGATTGACTACCCCCAATTTGAGAAAAACTTTTACATTGAACATGAAGAAATTTCAAAACTTACAGCCCATGAGGTTCAAGAATTGAGGAAGAAGTTAGCAGTCAAGGTAACTTTTGAACCCTCTGTAAAAGTGACCGCCTGTACATTCTGATTTGATTAATGATTTCTGATGTTTATTCAACCCATTATTATTTTTATATTAACAACAACAACAAATTTATTTAAATTGCACTTGTCTAGCTGCACACAACAAAAGCTGATTTCTAGGTGGGATGTAGGAGACACACATTACAGGAAAAAAAAAAGAAGCAATATGTTGTATCATGATAGCGTATGCAAATACATGCATAGTCGAGGAGTAATTTGAATGAAATATCTATACCTCAAGCTTTTACCATAATGTTTCTCTTCATGAACTATGGAGGAGTTTGAGAAACTGTCTTGATTTTCTGGTACTTATTGGTGTTGTATCTTTGATTGGTAGGTTTCTGGAGCATTGCCTGTGCGGCCATCCATCAGTTTTGCACACTTTGGTTTTGATGAGCAGCTTATGGGTGCAATCAGAAAACTGGAGTACACACAACCTACACCAATCCAGTGTCAGGTATTAAACCCTCATTGTCAAACATGTATGCTTCCGACCTCCCTGCAATGTTGCAAGTCACGTGCTCTAACCACTCCGCTATGCTGCTTTCTTCCAGTGCTAGTGTAGGATAGTAGTTCTTGCAGTTTCATTATGTTACAGTAACTGTGTTAAGCTCAATGTTTTTTCTACAGTGTGCACTTGTAGAACTCACATCAAGCCCACATTCTTTAAGAGGGTTAGGGTTTGTAGAGTTCAGAAGGATAAACAGAAATCGTTACATTGAATGAGATTTTTCAAGAGAGAGATAAATTTGTAAAATAGTTTTCATTAAAAGCTATCTGTCTCAAAACTACTGTCAACACGTCCTGTTGATACGTAACTTCATGAGCGACACCTTGGCACAAATTAATATTATCAAAAGGTACAGTTTTGCTAGATATATATCTTTCAAAACGTTTAAATGTTGGTTGCTTTAGAGGTGATTCATCTCAACATTTTAAACGACATAAGGGAAGGATGGAAGTTTGCAAACATTGTTCTCTGTAGTGGATCACCCTCTATAAATCCCTTGTTGGCAAAAAAAAGTGGGAAAACATAATTTGGTGAATCTTTTGTTAATAACTGCTGTAAAGTATGTTGTAGCTGTGAGGAAATACTGTGCTTTATTTCCCTGACTATCCTGGGAAAACAGCTGACATTTCGTTACTCGCCAACGCTGGTTTCCCTGCGAGATGACATCTGAGAAACGAATGTAAAAATTCCACGCTGATGACGCGTCACTATCCAGATCTGATTACAGTTAGTGCTTCTGATTGGTTGTGCCGCATGGGAAATTTGCTTTAAACAATCAGAATCACTAACCAGATCTGGGTAGTGATGCGTCATCGGTATGGAATTTCTGTAGTCGTTTCTCAGATGTCATTTCATGGGGAAACTTGTGGTGGCATCGCAAAATAGAGAGCTTTAGATTCTAAGACGAGGACAACTACGAGTACGAGATTTTCTCAGTACTGAATAATTGCTCACGCGTGAA
The DNA here is from genome assembly GCA_964035705.1 of Porites rus. Taxonomy (NCBI): domain Eukaryota; kingdom Metazoa; phylum Cnidaria; class Anthozoa; order Scleractinia; family Poritidae; genus Porites; species Porites rus. The sequence continues at coordinate 2,859,812 of OZ037995.1, forward strand.
CCAGTGTCATTTTGGCGGGAAAACGTGATAGCCGTCGTCATTCTACTACGAGTTTTAGCGATAATGTCGTAGTGGCGGGAACAAGTTATCAAATGTAAGAAGTTTTATAATTTTGTTATCGGGAGAAGGCTTAACCTCCTTCAGTATAAATAACCGTACCGCAAAAAGCACAACCGTAGTGAAAAAAGGTAAAATTAAGCTTTCCGGGCTGTCTTTTTTTTTTGAGAACACGCGCAAAACCTTTAAGTTAAATCTCGTACTCATACTCAAATCTAAAACTCTCGAATGTCGGCTGTTTCCTCACGCTAGTCGCTGAATGTATGTCGATAGCAATCTGCGTGTTCTCATTTCAGGCAATTCCCGTAGCACTGAGTGGACGAGACATCATCGGCATTGCTAAAACAGGTTCTGGTAAAACGGCAGCATTTCTTTGGCCAGCACTAGTACATATTATGGATCAGCCAGAGCTGGAGCCAGGTGATGGTCCCATTGCACTCATATGTGCCCCTACAAGAGAACTTTGTCAACAGATCTTCATAGAGGCACGGCGGTTTGGTAAAGTGTATAACATTCATGCCGTGGCTGTCTTTGGTGGGGGAAACAAGTACGAGCAATCAAAAGCCCTTCAGGAAGGGGCTGAAATTGTTGTTGCTACTCCGGTAAGAAAACAGTCTTCTTGTTACTACTCTGTGGAGTTGGAGGGGAGGGGATGATTCTTCAAGCATCCTGTCTCTTAGACCCCAGAGTAGCCCCCTATCCCGGGGATCTTATGTCTGACTAGTTTGATACGAAGTTAGTTTTAAAAGGATTGCAACTGTTTGCTAACTGTAATATTGTATTACTGAAGCACCTCACCTTGTCATCTTTAGGGACGTTTGATAGATCATGTGAAGGCAAAGGGCACAAATCTTCAAAGGGTGACGTACCTGGTATTTGACGAAGCAGACAGAATGTTTGACATGGGATTTGGTATGCGTGTTAACAATGATTGGTGAATCTCTTTACTGTGAGTTTTTCTGTAAATACAATTACTTGAATGATGTGTGATTCTCTTCTTTGCTTTTTGATCAGAGCCCCAAGTGAGGTCTATTGCAAGTAATGTTCGTCCTGACAGACAAAGTAAGTGTTTGGCTGAACTCTAAACTCATGTCAAGAAAAGACTTTCTTAGCGATAACCTGGGTACCAGGGGTTTTTTCTCGCGGCGACAAGGAGCTTCGTCGGCCACAGGCCAACACGTCTTCGGCCAAAGCCGCGAGAAGAAACCTGTGGTCACTTTATAGCCTGGGAACGCAGACGTCTTTTCGGGTGAAGAGAAGGGACGACCGGAGATACGTCTGCTTTCGCAGGCTAGTCATTATAAAGACTTGACAGTAAAAACTTGACCAAAACCGGAAACCGCGTATGAAGGGCTTCTGGCATCCAGGGTAAGTTAGCGAAGAAAGAGGTACTTACTCACACGTGATTCACAGTATAAATCACGTGACGAAACGTCGGACTCCATCATTTGATGAAGATTCCGTGATGGTATCGAAAGTTGGTCATGGGGTGTGCTGATAAGTTTTCTGCCCTGGAATTTTAAACCTCATCTATGCTAGATATCTTTCTTATTTGTTTGTAATTTCTTGTTTAAAAGTAAATCATTTACATAAACGTGTAAAAGAAGGACATCCAGTGTTAAAATTCGACGTTTTTCTTGAGGTTGAATTTTGTGTTGTTCAAATTTTCGTTTTTGCATTCTTTGTCTTAAACTCCTTTAATATCATGTTGTGGCCGGGTATTATTCAGTGAGAGCCGTGAGGATGCCCATTTAAGGTGTTTCGATACAGTTTTTCAGAGGCGATACCGATATTTTTCAATCGCCTTAAAAGTGATTTTTTCCTTGTCCGATCGCTATAAAATTTTTACCAGTAACTGGCTATGGATTGAGATTTGTGAAAATGTAGTTTTAAATAAAATCGATATTACTATGACAACAATAAACAAAAAACTTTGAAATTGATAAAAGCCGAATTTTGTGTGATCTAGACCTGCTACTGAAAATCCAACACTAGGAACTTAAAGTTTGGTGTTTAGCAAACAATCTCCGTAAGATGTAAAAAATTCTGTATGTTTGAATTCGACTAAAACGAAAAAATATTTCAAACCTTAAACTTTCAATAGCCGTGATAGGTTATTTAATAAAAACGTTATAAATGACTCAAATTATTCTTAAGTAGCATAAGAATGATGCTTAATATCATATTTTGATGCTAGGAAATTTTGGTGTACTTTCGTTCATGCGATCTTGAAATCTAACCCGTTTTCTCACCACCTGTATAAGTGCAACTTCATTCAGAATTTGGACTTTTAGCGCTTTCTTGTATATCTCCAAAACGACTCGAACGAATTTTTTTAAAATCTCTTCACATAATCTCCATAATGTATATAAAAATGTCTGAAACTTTCATTAAGATTGATTCACTGCAGCACCTTGAAATTTCAGGACAAACTTATCCTACGAACCGGACAAAAATCTGCGTTACAACATTCACTGTTTTGACGTTATGCTAATTTTTCCAAAATAATGCGCACTATACATACCTCCATGACTAGTAGATTTTAGTTTGAATTTATCGCATCTTTTGAATGTAAAACATTGACAATACTCACACTGAAATGTACTAGTCATGGATATATGTATTGTCCGCATTAATTTGGAAAAATTAGCATAACGTCAAAACAGTGAATATTGTAACGCAGATTTTTGACTGGTTCGTAGGATAGGTTTCTCTTGAAATTTCAAGGTGTTGCAGTGAATCAATTTTAATGAAAGTTACAGACATTTTTATATACATTATGAAGATTATGTGAAGAGATCTTAAAAAAAATTCGTTCGAGTCGTTTTGGAGATATACAAGAAAGCGCTAAAAGTCCAAATTCTGAATGAAGTTGCACTTATACAGGTGGTGAGAAAACGGGTTAGATTTCAAGATCGCATGAACGAAAGTACACCAAAATTTCCTAGCATCAGAATATGATATTAAGCATCATTCTTACGCTACTTAAGAATAATTTGAGTCATTTATAACGTTTTCATTAAATAATCTATCGCCGCTATTGAAAATTTAAGGTTTGAAATATATTTTCGTTTTAGTCGAATTCAAACATACAGAATTTTTTACATCTTACGGAGATTGTTTGCTAAACACCAAACTTTAAGTTCCTAGTGTTGGATTTTCAGTAGCTGGTCTAGATCACACAAAATTCGGCTTTTATCGATTTCAAAGTTTTTTTGTTTATTGTTGTCATAGTAATATCGATTTTATTTAAAACTACATTTTCACAAATCTCAATCCATAGCCAGTTACTGGTAAAAATTTTATAGCGATCGGACAAGGAAAAAATCACTTTTAAGGCGATTGAAATATATCGGTATGGCCTCTGAAAAACTGTATCGAAACACCTTAACATTTCTGTTTGTTTCTGCTGTTTTTTTTACCTCGTGGAAGTAATTAAAATACTCTCTTTACAGCTCTACTCTTTAGTGCGACATTTAAGAAGAAAGTTGAGATGCTTTGTCGCGATATTTTGACTGATCCAATTAGAGTTGTTGTGGGTGAACTTGGTGAGGTAAGAACTAGTTTCCTTCCAGCTAAAAATCTGCCTTAATTATTTGAGTAGTACAATTATGAAATTATTACCAAAGTAAGCTATTTCTGTAGAAACTGTAAACTACGGACTTAGCCTTTTATCGATGACTGTCTTTTAGTCCTGGCATTTACTGCAACGATTTCCATTTTTTTCTTTGAAATGATTAGTTTTGTTTCCTAGTCTCATGTAATGTTTACCTACAGGCAAATGAAGACGTTCAGCAGATTGTTGAGATATTACCAGCTGCGTCTAATAAATGGCCATGGTTGACAAGTCATTTGGTTTCATTCACATCAGGTACGGAGACGGCAGGACTGGGTTCAATCTGTCTTACTGTGATTTTTCAGCTCTCTTTATTTTTTTCATTTTCGTTGATAAATTCTGGTTTTCTGTCAAACCATTCTCCGGGAAGGACATTTCCCATAATCACAAATAAGGACAACAGTGACAACGGTGACAACAGTGACAACGGTGACAACGGTGACCACGGTGACAACAGTAACAACAGTGACAACGGTGATAACAGTGACAACGGTGACAACATGGCAAAAGTCACAACAGTCACAAAAGTGACAACAGTGACGGTGACAACGGTGGCAACAGTGACACTTGTGACAACAGTGACAACGGTGACAGCGGTATCAACAGTGACGATAGTGACAACGGTTACAACGGTGAAAACGGTAACAACGGTAACAACGGTGACAACAGTGTCAACAGTGACAACGGTGAAAACAGTGACAATGGTAACAACAGTGACAACCGGGACAACAGTGACAACACTGACAACTGTGAACACGGTAACAACAGTGACACCAGTGGCAACAGTGATAATGGTGACAACAGTGACCACTGTGACAACAGTGACAATGGTGACAATAATGAGAATGGTGACAACATTGACAACAGTGACAACCGTGACTACAGTGACTACAGAGACAACAGTGACAACGGTGACAACGGTGACAACGGTGACAACAGTAACAACGGTGACAACATTGCAACAGTGAATACGGTGACGACAGTGAAAACAGTGTCAATGGTGACAACAATGACAACGTTGACAACAGTGACAAAAATTACAACAGTGACAACGGTGACAACAGTGACAATGGTGACAACAGTGACAACGGTGACAACAGTGACAACGGTGACAACATGACAACAGTGACAACAGTCACAACGGTGACAACATTGACAACAGTGACAACGGTGAGAACGGTGAAAACATGGCAACAGTGACAACAGTCACAACGGTGACAACAGTGACAATGGTCACTACGGTTAAAACAGTGACAACGGTAGCAATGGTGACAACGGCGACAGTGGTGACAACAGTGACATTGGGGACAACATTGCAACAGTGAATACGGTGACCACGGTGAAGCAGGGACAATGGTGACAATGGTGACATCAGTTACAACGGTGACAAGGGTTACAACAGTGACAACGGTGACAACAGTGACAACGGTGACAACAGTGACAACGGTCACAACGGTGACAACACTGACTACGGTGACAACGGTGATAAAATTGACAACAGTGACAACGGTGACAAGAGTGACAACTGTCACAACGATGAATATGGTGATAATGGTGACAAAAGTGACAATGGTGACAACAGTGACAATAGTGACAACGGTGACAACAGTGACAACGGTGAAAACAGTGACAACGGTGACAACAGTGACAAAGGTGACGACAGTGACAACGGTGACAACAGTGACAACAGTAACAACGGTGACAACAGTGACAACTGTGACAATGGTGACAACACGGCAAAAGTGACAACAGTCACAACGGTGACAACATTGACAACAGTGACAACGGTGACAACATGGCAACACTGAAAACAGTCACAACGGTGACAACAGTGACAACGATGACAACGGTGACAACGGTGACAACAGTGACAACGATGACAACGGTGACAACCATGACAACGGTGACAACCATGACAACCGTGACAACAGTGACAACGGTGACACCGGTGACAACAGTGACAAAGGTGACAACGGTGACAACAGTGACAACGGTGACAACAGTGACAACAGTGACAACGGTAACAACAGTGACAACTGTGACAATGGTGACAACATGGCAACAGTGACAACAGTCAAAACGGTGACAACGGTGACAACGGTGAAAACATTGCAACAGTGAATACGGTGACAATGGTGACAACAGTTACAACAGTGACAACAGTGACAATGGTGAAAATGGTGACAACAGTGACAACGGTCACAACAGTGACAACGGTCACAACGATGACAACACTGACTATGGTGGCAACGGTGACAAAAGTGACAACAATGACAGCGGTGACAACTGTGACAACAGTGAATATGGTGATAATGGGGACAAAAGTGACAATACTGACAAGGGTGACAACAGTTACCACAGTGACAACAGTGACAAGGATGACAACGGTGAGAACGGTAACAATGGTGACAACGGTGACAACGGTGACAACAGTGACAACGGTGACAACGGTGTCAACACTGACAACGGTGACAAGGGTGACAACAGTGACAACGGTAACAACAGTGACAATGGTGACAACGGTGACAACATTGATAACGGTGACAAGGGTGACAACGGTGACAACGGTGACAATGGTGACAACAGTGACAATGGTGACAAAAATGACAACAGTGACAACGGTGACTATGGTGACAACAATGACAACCGTGACAACATGGCAACAGTGACAACAATCACAACGGTGACAACAGTGACAACGGTGACAACATTGACAAGAGTGACAACGGTGACAACATGGTTACTGTGACAACAGTCACAACAGTGACCACGGTGACTACGGTGACAATGGTGACAACGGTGACAACGTTGACAACCGTGACAACAGTGACAGCGGTGACAACATTGCAACAGTGAATACGATGACAACGGTGACAACAGTGACAACGGTGACAACAGTGACAATCGTGACAATGTTGACAACAGTTACAACAGTGACAACACTGACAACAGCGACAACAGTGACAATGGTGACAACAGTGGCAATGGTCACAACAGTGACAATGGTGACAACGGTGACAACAGTGATAACAGTGACAACGGTGACAACAGTTACAACGATGACAACAGTGACAAGGGTGACAACGGTGACAACAGTGACAATGGTGACAACGGTGACAACGTTGACAACAGTAACAATGGTGACAACGGTGACAACACTGACTATGGTGACAATGGTGACAACAGTGACAACGGTGAGAACAGTGACAACTGTGACAACGGTGAATATGAGGATAATGGTGACAACATAACAACAGTGACAACGATGACAACATTGACAATAGTGACGACAATAGTGACAATGGTGACAACGGTGACAACAGTTACAACAGTGACAATGGTGACAACGTTGATAACAGTGACAACAGTGACAACGGTCACAACGGTGACAACAGTGACAACTGTGACAACGGTGACAATCGTGACAATGTTCACAACAGTGACAACAGTAACAACGGTGACAATGGAGACAACAGTGACAATAGTGACAGCAGGGATAACAGTGACAATTTAGTAAAAACACTGCCAATGGTGACAACGGTGACAACAGTGACAACAGTGACAACAGCTAAAACGGTGGCAACAGTGACAACGGTGACAACATTGCAACAGTGACAACAGTGACAACATTGACAACAGTGACAATGGTGACAACATTGACAACGGTGACAACAGTGATAACTGTGACAATGGTGAAAATGGTGACAACAGTGACAACGGTCACAACAGTGACAACGGTCACAACGATGACAACACTGACTATGGTGACAACGGTGACAAAAGTGACAACAGTGACAGCGGTGACAACTGTGACAACAGTGAATATGGTGATAATGGGGACAAAAGTGACAATGGTGACAAGGGTGACAACGGTGACAACAGTTACAACAGTGACAACAGTGACAAGGATGACAACGGTGAGAACGGTAACAACGATGACAACGGTGACAACGGTGACAACAGTGACAACGGTGACAACGGTGTCAACCCTGACAACGGTGACAACAGTGACAACGCTAACAACAGTGACAATGGTGACAACGGTGACAACATTGATAACGGCGACAAGGGTGACAATGGTGACAATGGTGACAACAGTGACAATAGTGACAAAAATGACAACAGTGACAACGGTGACAATGGTGACAACAATGACAACCGTGACAACATGGCAACAGTGACAACAATCACAACTGTGACAACAGTGACAACGGTGACAACATTGACAAGAGTGACAACAGCTAAAACAGTGAAAATGGTGACAACAGTGACAACGGTGACAACAGTGACAACATTGACAACGGTGACAACAGTGATAACTGTGACAACGGTTACAATCGTGACAACGGTGACAACGGTAACAACAGTGACACTAGTGACAACAGTGACAACAGTGAGAACGGTGACAACGGTGACAACGGTAATAAAAGTGACAACAGTGACAACAGTGACAATAGTGACAACGGTTACAACGGTGACAACGGTAACAACGGTGACAACAGCGTAATAGTGACACGGGTGACAACGGTAACAGCAGTGACAACCGTGACAATTATGACAACAGTGACAACGGTGACAACGGTAACAACGGTGACAATGGTAACAACAGTGACAACAGTGATAATGGTGACAACAGTGACAACTGTGACGGCAGTGACAACTGTGACAATGGTGACAATGATGAGAAGGGTGACAACGGTGACAACAGTGACAACGGTGACTCTAGTGACAACAGTGGCAACGGTGATAACAGTGACAACGGTGACAACATTGCAATAGGGAATACGGTGACGACAGTGACAACAGAGAGAGACTTTTTAGCTACTGACACTTTTCTGAGTTTTCAATGTAAACCCGATCCGTACGATGTTCAATTTGGAAGAACTCGTGCGTGATGATGTCTGTAATTTCATCAAACATCAAATAGAGGGAGACTCCAATGGCGTAAAAGTTTGGCGTTGTTGCCACGTTCCTAACACAGTGATAACAGTGACAACGGTGACAACAGTGACAACGGTCACAACAGTCACAACGATGACAACAGTGACAAGGGTGCCAACAGTGACAATGGTGACAACGGTGACAACGGTGACAACAGTGACAATGGTGACAACAGTGACAACGGTGACAACAGTGACAACTGTGACAATGGTGAATGTGAGGATAATGGTGAGAAAATAACAACAGTGACAACGATGACAACATTGACAATAGTGACGACAATAGTGACAACGGTGACAACAGTTACAACAGTGACAATGGTGACAAGGGAGACAACAGTGAAAATGGTGACAACAGTGACAACAGTGACAACAGTGACAACGGTGACAACAGTGACAACAGTGACAACGGTCACAACGGTGACAACAGTGACAACTGTGACAACGGTGACAATCGTGACAATGTTGACAACAGTGACAACAGTGACAACGGTGACTATGGTGACAACAGTGACAACGGTAGCAGGGATAACAGTGACAACGGTGTCAACAGTGACAACGGTGACAAGAGTGACAAGAGTGACAATGGTGACAACAGTGACAATGGTGACAACAGTGACAACGGTGACAACATTGATAACGGTGACAACGGTGAGAATGGTGACAACAGTGACAATTGTGACAAAAATGACAACAGTGACAATGGTGACAACCGTGACAACATGGCAGCAGTGACAACAGTCACAACGGTGACAACAGTGACAACGGTGACAACATTGACAAGAGTGACAACAGTGACAACATGGTTACTGTGACAACAGTCACAACAGTGACAACGGTGACTACGGTGACAATGGTGACAACGGTGACAACGTTGACAACCGTGATAACAGTGACAATGGTGACAACATTGCAACAGTGAATACGATGACAACGGTGACAACAGTGATAACGGTGACAACAGTGACAACTGTGACAAAAGTGACAATCGTGACAATGTTGACAACAGTGACAACAGCGACAACAGTGACAATGGTGACAACAGTGGCAACGGTCACAACAGTGACAATGGTGACAACAGTCACAACGATGACAACAGTGACAAGGGTGACAACGGTGACAACTGTGACAATGGTGACAACGGTGACAACAGTGACAATGGTGACAACGGTGACAACGGTGACCACTGACTATGGTGACAATGGTGACAAATGTGACAACAGTGACAACTGTGACAACGGTGAATATGAGGATAATAGTGAGAAAATAACAACAGTGACAACGATGACAACATTGACAATAGTGACGACAATAGTGACAATGGTGACAACCGTGACAACAGTTACAACAGTGACAATGGTGACAAGGGTGACAACGTTGACAATGGTGACAACGGTGACAACAGTGACCACTGACTATGGTGACAATGGTGACAAAAGTGACAACAGTGACAACTGTGACAACGGTGAATATGAGGATAATAGTGAGAAAATAACAACAGTGACAACGATGACAACATTGACAATAGTGACGACAATAGTGACAATGGTGACAACCGTGACAACAGTTACAACAGTGACAATGGTGACAAGGGTGACAACGTTGACAATGGTGACAACGGTGACAACGGTGACAACACTGACTCTGGTGACAATGGTGACAACAGTGACAAGGGTGCCAACAGTGACAACACTGACAATGGTGACAACGGTGACAACAGTGACAATGGTGACAACGGTGACAACACTGACTATGGTGACAATGGTGACAACAGTGACAACGGTGACAACAGTGACAACTGTGACAACAGTGAATATGAGGATAATGGTGACAAAATAACAACAGTGACAACGATGACAACATTAACAATAGTGAAGACAATAGTGACAACGGTGACAACAGTTATACTGGTGACAATGGTGACAAGGGTGACAACAGTGACAATGGTGACAACAGTGACAACGTTGACAACAGTGACAACGGTGACAACAGTGACAACGGTCACAACATTGACAAGAGTGACAACAGCTTAAACAGTGACAATGGTGACAACAGTGACAATTGTGACAAAAATGACAACAGTGACAACGGTGACAACAGTGACAACTGTGACAACGGTGAATATGAGGATAATGGTGACAAAATAACAACAGTGACAACGATGACAACATTGACAATAGTGACGACAATAGTGACAACGGTGACAACAGTTACAACAGTGACAATGGTGACAAGGGTGACAACAGTGACAATGGTGACAACAGTGACAACGTTGACAACAGTGACAACGGTGACAACAGTGACAACAGTGACAACGGTCACAACGGTGACAACAGTGACAACTGTAACAACGGTGACAATCGTGACAATGTTGACAACAGTGACAACAGTGACAACGGTGACTATGGTGACAACAGTGACAACGGTAGCAGGGATAACAGTGACAACAGTGACAACGGTGTCAACAGTGACAACGGTGACAAGAGTGACAACAGTGACAAGAGTGACAATGGTGACAACGGTGACAACAGTGACAACAGTGACAACGGTGACAACATTCATAACGATGACAATGGTGACAACAGTGACAATTGTGACAAAAATGACAACAGTGACAACGGTGACAATGGTGACAACCGTGACAACATGGCAGCAGTGACAACAGTCACAACGGTGACAACAGTGACAACGGTGACAACATTGACAAAAGTGACAACGGTGACAACATGGTTACTGTGACAACAGTCACAACAGTGACAACGGTGACTACGGTGACAATGGTGACAACGTTGACAACCGTGACAACGGTGACAACATTGCAACAGTGAATACGATGACAAGAGTGATAACGGTGACAACAGTGACAACTGTGACAACAGTGACAATCGTGACAATGTTGACAACAGTGACAACAGCGACAACAGCGACAACAGTGACAATGGTGACAACAGTGGCAACGGTCACAACAGTGACAATGGTGACAACAGGCACAACGATGAGAACAGTGACAAGGGTGACAACGGTGACAATGGTGACAACGGTGACAATAGTGACAATGGTGACAACGGTGACCACTGACTATGGTGACAATGGTGACAAAAGTGACAACAGTGACAACGGTGACAACAGTGACAACTGTGACAACGGTGAATATGAGGTTAATGGTGAGAAAATAACAACAGTGACAACGATGACAACATTGACAATAGTGACGACAATAGTGACAATGGTGACAACCGTGACAACAGTTACAATAGTGACAATGGTGACAAGGGTGACAACAGTGACAATGGTGACAACGGTGACAACGTTGACAACAGTGACAACAGTGACAACTCTGACAACAGTGACAACAGTGACAACGATGACAACAGTGACAACTGTGACAACGGTGACAATGTTGACAAGAGTGACAACGGTGACAATGGTGACAACAGTGACAACAGTGACAGCAGGGATAACAGTGACAATCTAGTAAAAACAATGACAATGGTGACAACGGTGACAACAGTTAGAATAGTGACAACGGTGACAACAGTTAAAACGGTGGCAACAGTTACAACGGTGACAATATTGCAACAGTGACAACAGCTAAAACAGTGTCAACGGTGACAATGGTGACAACAGTGACAACATTGACAACGGTGACAACAGTGACAACGGTGACAACATTGACAACGGTGACAACAGTGACAACTGTGCCAACGGTGACAATCGTGGCAACGGTGACAACGGTTGCAACAGTGACACTAGTGACAACAGTGACAACGGTGACAACGGTGACAGCGGTAACAACAGTGACAACAGCAACAACAGTGACAATAGTGACAACGGTTACAACGGTGACTACAGTGACAACAGTGACAACAGTGATAACAGTGACAACGGTGACAACACTGTCAACGGTGACAACATTGCAATAGTGAATACGGCGACGACAGTGACAACAGAGAGAGACTTTTTAGCTACTGACACTTTTCTGAGTTTTCAATGTAAACTCGATCACGGTGAGAACAGTGACAACAGTAAAAACAGTGACAATGGTGACAACGGTGACAACAGTGACAACAGTGACAACGGTGACAACAGTTAAAACGGTGGCAACAGTGACAACGGTGACAACATTGCAACTGTGACAAGAGCTAAAACAGTGACAACGGTGACAATGGTGACAACAGTGACAACATTGACAACGGTGACAACAGTGACAACAGCGACAACGGTGACAACATTGACAACGGTGACAACAGTGACAACTGTGATAACGGTGACAATCGTGACAATGGTGACAACGGTAACAACAGTGACACTAGTGATAACAGTGACAATGGTGACAGCGGTAACAACAGTGACAACAGTGACCACAGTGACAATAGTGACAACGGTTACAGCGGTGACAACGGTGACAACAGCGTCAACGGTGAGAATAGTGACAAGGGTGACAACGGTAACAGCAGTGACAACTGTGATGATAATGACAACAGTGACAACGGTGACAACGGTGACAACGGTAACAACAGTGACAACTGTGACAACAGTGACAACAGTGATAATGGTGACAACAGTGACAACTGTGACGGCAGTGACAACTGTGACAACAGTGACAATGGTGACAATGATTAGAAAGGTGACAACAGTGACGACAGTGACAACGGTAATAACAGTTAAAACGGTGGCAACAGTGACAACGGTGACAACGGTGACAATATTGCAACAGTGACAACGGTGACAATGGTGACAACAGTGACAACATTGACAACGGTGACAACAGTGACAACGGTGACAACATTGACAACGGTGACAACAGTGACGACAGTGACAACGGTAATAACAGTTAAAACGGTGGCAACAGTGACAACGGTGACAACGGTGACAATATTGCAACAGTGACAACGGTGACAATGGTGACAACAGTGACAACATTGACAACGGTGACAACAGTGACAACGGTGACAACATTGACAACGGTGACAACAGTGACAACTGTGTCAACGGTGACAATCGTGACAACGGTGACAACGGTAACAACAGTGACACTAGTGACAACGGTGACAACGGTGACAGCGGTAACAACAGTGACAACAGCGACAACAGTGACAATAGTGACAACGGTTACAACGGTGACTACAGTGACAACAGTGACAACGGTGACAACGGTGATAACAGTGACAACGGTGACAACAGTGTCAACGGTGACAACATTGCAATAGTGAATACGGCGACGACAGTGACAACAGAGAGAGACTTTTTAGCTACTGACACTTTTCTGAGTTTTCAATGTAAACTCGATCACGGTGAGAACAGTGACAACAGTAAAAACAGTGACAATGGTGACAACGGTGACAACAGTGACAACAGTGACAACAGTTAAAACGGTGGCAACAGTGAGAACGGTGACAACATTGCAACTGTGACAACAGCTAAAACAGTGACAACGGTGACAATGGTGACAACAGTGACAACATTGACAACGGTGACAACAGTGACAACAGTGACAACGGTGACAACATTGACAACGGTGACAACAGTGACAACTGTGACAACGGTGACAATCGTGACAACGGTGACAACGGTAACAACAGTGACACTAGTGACAACAGTGACAACGGTGACAGCGGTAACAACATTGACAACAGTGACAACAGTGACAACGGTTACAACGGTGACAACGGTGACAACAGCGTCAACGGTGAGAATAGTGACAAGGGTGACAACGGTAACAGCAGTGACAACTGTGATGATAATGACAACAGTGACAACGGTGACAACGGTAACAACAGTGACAACTGTGACAACAGTGATAATGGTGACAACAGTGACAACTGTGACGGCAGTGACAACTGTGTCAACAGTGACAATGGTGACAATGATTAGAAAGGTGACAACAGTGACAACGGTGACAACAGTTAAAACGGTGGCAACAGTGACAACGGTGACAACGGTGACAATATTGCAACAGTGACAACGGTGACAATGGTGACAACAGTGACAACATTGACAACGGTGACAACAGTGACAACAGTGACAACGGTGACAACATTGACAACGGTGACAACAGTGACAACGGTGACAATCGTGACAACGGTGACAACGGTAACAACAGTGACACTAGTTACAACAGTGACAACGGTGACAGCGGTAACAACAGTGACAACAGTGACAATAGTGACAACGGTTACAACGGTGACAACGGTAACAACGGTGACAACAGCGTCAACGGTGAGAACAGTGACAAGGGTGACAACGGTAACAGCAGTGGTAACCGTGACAATAATGACAACAGTGACAACGGTGACAACGGTAACAACGGTGACAACGGTAACAACAGTGACAACTGTGACAACAGTGACAACAGTGATAATGGTGACAACAGTGACAACTGTGACGGCAGTGACAACTGTGACAACAGTGACAATGGTGACAATGATTAGAAAGGTGACAACGGTGACAACAGTGACAACGGTGACTACAGTGACAACAGTGACAACGGTGACAACGGTGATAACAGTGACAACGGTGACAACAGTTTCAACGGTGACAACATTGCAATAGTGAATACGGTGACGACAGTGACAACAGAGAGAGACTTTTTAGCTACTGACACTTTTCTGAGTTTTCAATGTAAACCCGATCCGTACGAAGTTTAATTTGGAACAAGTCATGCGTTATGATGTCTGTCATTTCGTCAAACATCAAATAGAGGGAGACTCCAATGGCGTAAAAGTTTGGCGTTGTTGCCACGTTCCTAACACAGGGTCATATTTTTATTTGTGATTAGATAAATAATATTCTGTCCACAGTGACCCTCTCTCTCAAATAACGGAAAAAAAAACAAAACAAAACAAAAATTGCTTGCCTTTTCATCCCAAGGCATGCTGCAATTTCATGGCTGACATGCATTTTGAAAAGTTGTAGACGTTTATTGCCAAATTGTATCACTAACCTTTTAAGATACCATTTTCAACTCAGCGAAAAAATGCTTTTATAAGCTGAATCAAACGAAATACGTTATGAACCCGTGAGAATTTTGGCCAATTTTTTTTTGTAGAGACAAATTATTCAATTCATTTGCCTGAGAAAAGAGCCACCATTTTGCAACGCCATCACTGGTTTCCCCGAGTAATGACGTTTGAGGAACGAGCGCAGAAATTCCATACTGATGACGTGTCACTACCCAGATATCGGTAGTGCTTTTGATTGGTTGAGGCAAATGACCCTCTTGGCACGACTAATCAGAGCACCTACCAGATGTGGGTAGTGACACGTCATCAGTATGGAATTTCTGCGCTCTTTCCTCAGACTTAATTTGGCAGGGAAATCAGAGATAGCGTCGCGAAATGTTAACTCTTTTCTTAGGCTAGCACTCTATAGAAATTCAGTATTTGTGATTCTGTTTTCTTTTTGTTTCTTTCAGCTGGCAGTGTCCTCATCTTTGTAACCAAGAAGGCAGATAGCGAAGAGCTTGCAGCAAAATTGAAGACTAAAGATTTTGACGGTAAGCGACAATGTACAAGAAAGTGGTTAATTAAAGCTAATAAGCGGGTGTTTCCTGTAAAAGGGCAGTTATTTGAGATAAAATAAGTAGTTGCGAAGATGATGTCAGTAAATCAGTTTACCTTTTGAGTATGGATTGTTGCTTGTCGATATTGGAAAATTTTCTTTCAACCATACCGTGAACTTTCGCTTATAAGAATTCCTCCTTGCGAAACGTCCTCCAGTGGCGATGGGCGAGGAGAAACGTCTGTTTTCGCGGGCTATCAATTTGCAAACCCAAAGAAAACATACGAATAAAAGCCCCCCTCAAACTTGTAAAGGAATGAAGTCGATTTATTATGACGTTTTCAAGCTTTATTACAAACCAGTAAAATGTAAAACGCTTTGTGATCAGCACTGCTATAACTTGCTTCGATGCTCTTTTTTTCGTTTCGGTTATCCTTTAATACACGAATGGTCGAGTACTTTACTTACTTAATCATAATTTTTTGCTCGCGCATTTAGTTTTGTTGTTGCATGGAGACATGGACCAGTTTGAAAGAAACAAAGTCATCAACGCTTTCAAGAGACAGGAGGTTCCAGTCTTAGTAGCAACCGATGTAGCAGGTAGGATGCGTAGCCAGTTATTTTACCCACAGAGAAGTTTATTTTCACACGCTATTAGTCGGTGTTTAATTTTACAATTGTTAATGTTGACATCCTGGGTCCGGTTCCTGGAAGGCTGAGTAGCGCTAATCCAGGGTTAAGACTTTGTTCTAATTTTTGTATTTACCTTCCTATGCATTACTTAGAGAAACATTTTATGTAAATCATTACTGTGTCTCAGAGTAAAGGCTCAACAGGATTTTGTAAGCTAGAGTTACATGCTCTTCTCTTAATCCTGGGTTAAACTTAACCATCTTTCTTGGAACCGATCGAGCCCTGGACGTCAGCGTTCCCGTTGCTTAAGCTTGCTAATATTTCATGTACGTTTCATTTTCAGCTCGTGGATTGGACATCCCGTCAATCAAAACGGTCATTAACTATGATGTAGCACGTGATATTCACACGCACACGCACCGGATTGGGCGAACTGGAAGAGCGGGTAATTACTTACTACATTCACCCATAGAGTCAATAGGAGACATGAAAAATGCTAATTCTAACTTTTTAGTCTGTTGATAAAATCCTATAAGGAAGGTGTGAACGTAAGAACCCCTGAACGTAAGAATCCCTGTATGCAAGAACCCCTTAACGAGAGATCCCTGGAACGTAAAAACCCGTGAACGTAAGAACCCCTGAATGTGAGAACACCTGGACGTAAGAACCCATGGATGTAATAACCCCTGAACGCATGAACCCCTAACCTGAGATCGGGCTCTATTTTCCTTTCGCTTTGAAAATTAGATTCCGGCGGGCAAGACGAAAAGAAAAGAGAGCCTGATACAAACCTTTAACGAAATGTTGCCGCCCACTTTTTAAATTGATTGACATTTGCTGAATCAGCCAATCAGAATTACTTCCGTTGCTTGTTTTTCTAGTATGCAAATTTTCACGCGTGGGAAAAATGCAGACTGGCTGACTTAAAAAATAGCTTTTATCTGTTAATCAAAATGCACCTTGTTATGTATCGGTCGAATCGAAGCTTCAACATGCCCCCCCCCCCCGGGAAAACCCCGGGCATTTGACACCTTTGCCGTCCCGGGGAGGACGGAATTTGATTATCAGAGTCTTCCAGGGGGTGGGGAATTGGATCTCCATGCGTTGGGGGTGGGGAATTTGAACTGCACCCACGATTTCATGTGAGATCTCTTGCATGGCGGGGTATCATGGGGGACGCGGTGTTGGGGGATTTTCGTGGAAAAGATTGTACCTTTGTGGCCAATTGGTTATGAGGAAAGGGCGTAAACAAGCTTGGTTTTGAATACTTGAATGTATAAAAGTTGTGTTTACAATGACCTATTACCAGCAATTCAATGCAACAATAAAAAGCTCAACAGAGGTCAATATTACTGCCGCATGTATAAGGTGAGCGATGATTCATGTCAGTGAAATGGTCATGATGTAGTAGGTGAACGTTTTCTATGTTGCATGACACACGAAGAAAAGCTGAGCATTCAGTGACCTTGTAGCAGCGATTTCCGCCGCTTTGCACGAGAAGTTTGTTTGTAGTAAATACACTAACCGTGTTTCTCAGTTTTTGTTATATTGAATGCGAATTATTTGCTGTATTTATAAAGATTTTGTTCGACAACTGAAGGCATTTCTGCCGTCCTTCTGTCATTATGTGCCTGTGAAATGTCCCCGGGGTGGGGGCATTTGATCACCTGAATGGACCCTTGTGTGGGGCATTTGAACGGCATTTTGGCCCGGGTAGGGGGGAATTTGAACAATAATTTTCAAAAAAGTCAAATGCCCGGGGGGTTGCCCGGGGGGGGGGGGGGCATGTTGAAGCTTCGATTTGACCGATACATTAGCGGTCAACAACTTGCAGAGGGATTCAACTCCGCGATACACTCACTTTCCGTAAATAAAGCAAATCCTGAGAAGATATGAACAACCACATGAATTTTCTGAATTTCTATATTATATATATTAGGGCATATTTTCCTACCATAATACCATAAAACAATAAAAAGACAGCAAAATCGATCCTTCTCTCCACCGACGACGTATCATTCACGAAAACAACCACGCGAGGAATAAGCGCTGTCAACTTCCGGCGTTTCCGAAAGCCAATCAGATCTTGTGGCATTGTTCTAACAGCCAATCAGCGTTACGGCCAAAATCTGGTCGTAAGGAGCACAAACTTGTAATAGTTTGTATCAGGCCCAATTTCAGCGGTAGCCCGTTAGAGGGAATGTATGACAACCGCTCAAACTGGGCCTGATCTCAGGTTAATGAACCCCTTGATTTAAGAACCCCTTAACGTAAGAATGCCTGAAGGTAAGAACTCCTGGGCATAACAACCCCTGAACGTAAGATTCCCTGTTTGTTAGAACCCCTGAGACTAACACCACCTGAATTTAAGAACCCCTGAACGTATGAACCCTTGAACCCAAGAATCCTTGAACGTAAGAAGCCATAAACGCAAGATCCCCTGAACGTAAAAACTCCCAAACGTAAGAATCCCTGTAGCGTTTTGCTCATTGATTTTGTCTTTTCTTGTCTAGGTGAGAAGGGCGTGGCTTACACCCTTATAACACCAGCTGATCAGAACTTTTCAGGAGATCTCGTGCGGAATTTGGTGAGTTCTAATAATAATTAGCTACCGTAACGGTATAAAGTAATTACTGTACGTTACACTGCTTACCTCCTCCTCCGATGACCTCATAGTGGGCCAGACCACAGGGAGCCCGAACGCTGTTTTAGCTAATAGACGCGCCAGACAAGCAAACGCATTTGATAACCAGCAATGTTATTTAATAATATAAAAAGAGTGACAGGAACAAAGGAAAATGCATCTTATTGTTTTATTAGTTTATACAGCGTAAATACATTTATTTTTTTTCTATTAGCTAAAACAGCGTTCGGGCTCCCTGTGGCCAGACAGAGCAGTCACTCCTTATTTCCCCCATCTCTGGCCATCCCCTGCCCGTGTAAATTCCGCGGTCCTCTTTATATTTGAAATATCATTTTCCTTAGTTGCTTTTTACTTTTCTCTTGTGATCATTTTAATTCTTGATAGCCAATTTAGTGCGTCACTTCATGGGAAGTTTTTGTCAGAAAGGTCAAGAAGTTCCATCATAGAATCTAGCATGTTCCTTTAGATCTAGTATCGTTATAAGGTAATCGGTCTGTGTGGTAAGTAAAACCATACACTGTTGGTGTTGAATTCTTGTGGGAGCTTAAACTATCTAATTTTTTTCTCCTTTAGGAAGGCGCTAATCAAGTAGTGCCAGACGCTTTGATGGAAATGGCCATGAAGGTTTGTACTTCATGTAATTGTTATTGAACAAAAACCGTTTCTTTCCGACTGCCAGAGTGTTCCAAATTATCAAATTCAGTGTTTTTCTTTTCTTGTTTACAGAATTCGTGGTTCCGCAAGTCTCGTTTTCAACACGGAAAAGGAAAGGCCAGTGGCAGAGAAGGAAGACCGCGCATGCGTGAAAGACCCGGCTTAGGAATGCACGTATCATCCGTAAGTTGTCACAATTATTGAAGAAACTTTGCGAAGAGGAACAATAAAGTAAATAATTAACTGTTGAATACATAAGAGGATGCCGTGCTCTGTAAAAATAATGGAATATCTTATAAGAGGTCTCCATCAAGGCTAAAGGCTATTTGACATCTTTAAGAAATGACTTGTTTTGTCGAGGGATAGGGTTTGAACAAAATATAAAATGTTTCAACAAGCAACTCCCTCAAAACTACAATTGGGGCTATGAACTTGTCTCTTCGACGTGGACAGTTAAGAAACAGCCTAGCTTCCCGCAAGCGGCCCCCTAAAATGTGAAGATTTGGTAGTCGCTTAGGAGTGATTAGCATTTAACCTCTCAATGTTCAAGCAGAATACATTGTTCATCAGAATGGTTATGTGAATAGGCAAATGTGTCAGCTAGAGGATGTTATGATATAACGCCAAATTCTCTTAACTAATGTACAAGGAAATGTCTTGCCCGCCAGAAAAGAGAATCACGAATCAGATTCATATATAGATAAAGGGTGAAGCCTCATTTCCATATAATCATCCAGATCGTATCAAGTCGATAGCTCGTCAGCAGTTTAAAAATGTGTTGATGCGATCCGCATGGAGGTTCGACTATTTTCACATTCATATTTTTTGTTGATTGATGGACCCAAAGCAAAATTGGTTGCTGGATTGATATTCTTTTGTTTAAATTAAAATTAACCTGACCAGCCTCGCTTAAAATAATGTATTCTTTAGAATTTGTCCTGAAGAACGAGGCTGGTCAGGCTAATTTTAATTTAAACAAAAGAATGTTAATTCAGCAGCCATTTTTGCATTGGGTATATTGTCCTTTTAGTAAAGTATCTCTATTTGCACAGGAAACCCAGGTCAGTGACAGCAGAGGTCCACAGCACTCCACTCCAAACTCCTTGTCCTCGCCATACTCGTCATCTGTGTCATCATCGTCGTCTCGTGGAGTGTTCGGTTCATCGGCGATGAATGATCGTACATCAGCTCTCAAGGCAGCTTTCCAGGTTAAAAAATTTTAAAATTTGAACTTCTGGGTCCAGTTATTCGAAGATCGAATAGCGCTAACCTTGAGTTAAATTTTAATGCGGGTTTCTTTTTCTTTTATTCAAGGCCATTTTCTCGGATAATTTTCTCTTTTCATGTTCTAGCATCCGACAATCAAATTGTAGACTAAACGACTTCAACTTAATTTTCTTTTTAATCAAATTTTGCACTAACCTTAGGTTATCTTAAAACAGCTTTGAACAACCCGGCCCTGAACAATGATCCAAGGTATAAAACTGTTTCCTGTCATCTATTGTAACCGATGACAAGGGTGAACATGAATTGAAACTTTAACAAGCTGGGCTAACCTTTTCAAGTGCAGAAATCACCAACAAAATTATTATAGTTAGTGTTCCCTGATGAAATTGTTTTATATCTATTTCATGATTCTACTACCCTGGGTACCAGAGGTTTTTCTCGCGTGCGGCGGGAATTTTCGGTGTTGGACGAAGGTCGACACATCTTCGGTCGTAGGCCGAAGCTACGAGCAGCGAAGAAACCGGAAACCGCGCTAGAAAAGTCTCTGGCACCCAGGGTATGACTCTACAGGAGCATTATGTGTATGGGTAAAGGCAGTAAAAAATGTCAGAATTGACCTGAAACAGTATTTCTCCACTTTAGAAACGAGAAGCAAACTTTCTGGGACTGTTACAAGGAACGGGGAAAAACAATTGGCCAATAGCGGTCCCCGGCGCCCCCAGTAACTATCCCAGAAGCAATTGCGGGACGCATTTCGGCTCCAGTTCCCGGCTTGTTTCAAAAGTGGCGAGTGACCTCGTAACAAAGCCTCTTTAAATGTTGATGAGCAAGCGGGAAGGATAATGTACTATTTGTAACTGGTGTTGCGTTTGTCTTTTATTCATCAGGCTCAGTACAAGTCTCACTTCCGCGCTGCCTCTTCGTCTGCTTCCAACACTTGGGACGCTCAAAGTCATCACAGTACTGCTAAGCCGCCCGAACAGACTAAACAAACAAAATCTACAAAACCACCCGTGAAAAAATCCCGCTGGGAACCCGCATAGGAACGCGACCGTATGAACCAGGCCCATAAGCATTTATTGACTTAAACTAAGGACTGTAGCGAATGCAGGAGAGACCAATACTGCTAGTCACCGTTTTTTCTCACGGGGAAAAATCGACGTTATTTTGCCTTTTACGGAGTTCCAAATAGAGGGATGATAATACTGGGCGCAAGAGATGATAAAGGGGACAGAGAAGGCATCCCCCAAACACACCTTAGTCCATAGGTAATTCGTCTCGAGTTATTTTTAAGACCATAGATCCCAAGGGAGATTAGACAACAGCCAATCACATAGCGCGAATGTGTTCCGCGTGGATGACCCACGCTCAGAACCACGCGTCCTTCACGAATTGACGCAGAAAAAAATGGCAGAAGACGCGGACAGCGATATTACTATTTGTTTTGTCGACGAAAACGACTAAAGAGAGATTTCTGCTAAAGTTGTGTCAGCGAAACGGAAATTAAAAAAGAATCGCCCTTCCTCTCTTGTATAGAGCTAACAGTACAGCAGGGAAATCCTTAACACACTGAATATTCTCTCAGGATCATTTATAATGTACAGTTTGAAGAGAGCAATTTCTGGTTTAATACTTATTCTTACTCTTTTATTATTCAACAAAAATAACACTTGGCATACTACTTGCTTTATTATACAAACGACCGGTTTCAATAGACCGGCGAAATTTCTCATTTTATTAAAGCACTGAGGTTACGACAACTTCGAATTAAACTGATTTCATGGGTTGTCAAAGAGTGCAGCGATTCCCTTTTCCCAGATGAGCGCCGACTCATTTCGCTTCAATATTCAGAAATGCTCTCGATCTCTTTACGCTTTCATTGCCTTTCGCCCAACATGTTTTGCGCGGCGTTTAGTCATGCGAAACCTCCGCGGAACATCCACGCAGCGCGCGAGGTAACTTTATCCCGATTCTAAAAATAACTCGAGACGAATTACCTATGGAATAGGGTGTGTATGCGGGATGCCTTCTCTGTTCCCTTCATCCTCTCTTGACTGGGAGTTATAAGAACTACTCAACAGACATGGCAACAGAATGTTGAATAGTCCAGTTTCGAGTTCGCTATGACCGTTGAATAAAAGAAGTGAAGACGCATTTTTACAGGCTTAGCTTCCACGTGAAGTAAAGATATATTCACAAATTCCGACGAGAAGAAGACCCGTTGATTACTCTGTCAATTGTGTATTTTTAAATTTCAAACACTTACTTGCTGGAATTTGTGAATATTTTACTTTATGTCGAGACTAACCCTGTGTGAATGTGTCGTTAATGTTTGTATTCAGCGGTGATTTTTAATTCGAAACTGTACTATTATAATGATAACACACAAGTTGGAGTATGATGTGAAGAATTATGCAGTTAGAGGAGATTGTTATCGAGGTGGATAACAGCCTCCGAGATCAGCGTTATTCCTCACGTCATACGAAAGCCGAATTCAGTAACTGTTTTATTCATTCAAAACATCTCTAAGTTCTTAACAAGCTAACCTCCGTGTAAACGTTCTTAAAAACTTTGGCCTTCTTCTCGGTTTCAGGAAATAAACAGATGTTTTTCTTGCAGATACTCCTCAAAACGTAGATAACATCCATTGCGTATTCTTGCATTTCTTCCGTTTAGTTTCAGTAAGAAATTCGGCTATTTCGTTTTTAGAAAACTAAAAGCCGTGAACGCCTTCTTTTGGTTCACTATTGCCCCAAGCAGCCTAGTTTCCAGGCAAATATACCATCGATCAACCCTGTTTCCAAACAAATTAACCACCGAATGAATAGTATATCCTCGATCTGCATAATTCTTTACATCATACTCAGCCTCATTCAATAGATGTTAATGGTTACTATTTAACAATTATTCTCTAAAAAAATGGGAAAAAAAACGGGCTAAGACAATATCCACTCGCTAGGAGGTGAATATTGTCGAACAGTCCGAGATAGCGAGCCAATCAGATTGCTTAAATCACCAAGATCACTGAGTGTTTATTTAACAATTATTCCTCTAGCCCCAATGGGTTCTGAGTCAATAGCCCATGAGGCCGAAGGCCGAATGGGCTATTGACTCGGAGGCCATGAGGGAGAGAGGAATAATTGTTTTTGTAAAATCCAACTGGTTGGTCAAAAATATCAGGACAAAACAACTTAAAGCAAGACTTTAATCCTTTTTTGCCGCCAAAAATCCGGCGCTTTTCGCCACTAGTGGGCTATAACATATAGCCTAGTAGTAGCTCAACCAATTAGAACGCAGCCTTGATAATACACCACAACTTGGATTTTAGGGACCAGTCATAATTTAAGTTGGAGGGGGGGGGGGGGGTGGAGGAGAAATTGGAGGGCCTTCAATTATTTTTTTTGGATGGAATATGGGGGGCCTTAAAATGCCAAAAGATGACCTTGGGGGGGTCTTCAAGTTTCTTTTAAGTAGCATCCCTACCGAGCAGCATGATGCTTGAGTATTAAAGGACCTGATTTTAATTCAGTTCAACACAAAGTCCTATATTGTGTAAAACAATTTCATCAGCATTTTGACAAAAAGATTTAATGCTCAAATAGTAGGTGCATCAACACAACATCTATTATTGTGTAACACTGAAACAATTTCATCAGCATTTTAACAAATGATTACATGGATAAAGTCATGTTATGCAATCTCACTATCCGAATCATTATTTGTAGATGAGGTTGATGTGAACTCACTGTCTGTGTCACTGTCAAGTTTTTTGCTATTAGAGCATGTACTGCTCATATAAAAAGCAGTAAGCTTTGGCTGATTATCTTCTTTCTTCCTTGAAGCGGTCCTGTCGGCCTCTAACCTTTCGATGGCTTGTCTTATCTCAATTATAACACAATCACTGATATATCCTTGTTCCATAAGCTGTTTGAGAGGCTCTAGGTGAAATCTCTTTCTCAGTTTAGTGTGAAGTGCTTCTCTGCAGAAATATCTAACTGCCCATGGACTTGGCAAGTATGGTAAAAAAAGTGACAAAATAAAAACCATCAGCTGCCATGTACTGCGAAATAATGAGCTTAATTCTATAAAAGAGAAACAGTTGGAAATGGCAGACTCCATGTCCTATGCTGACCAGCAAAAAAAACGGAGGTTACATCCCACGCTATTTCTCGTTTCCTCAAATATCGAGCGTTCCATCTCTAATTTGAAGCTTTTTTTCTGGAATTCTACATTTCAACGAAATTTCCGCAGTTCCAATGTGATCTTCGCTAAGCCACTTAAAGTATAGCCTCACTAGCAGGCGTTTTTAGGGGAGCTCGTTTTTCATCCCTAAACACACCTGCGTGGGCGTGGGAAGCTACTCTAAGTAGCGCGTTTATTGGAAGACTCGGATCACGTGACCAGTTTACTGGTCACGCGTGACGAAGCATCACTGTAATAGACCGTAAAAGGGATAACGTAGCGAGTGGCTTCCAAAATGACTACCAGGTTGTCAGCCCCCTCTCCCGAAGAGTGGAAGAGATATGAGAAAAGCCCCAGGGAAAGGAATCAATTTATTGACAGCTACAGAGCAGAGATCGAAATGAAGCCTATCACAACTGAAAATTCGATTCAAGCCGGTGATCACCTAGTTCGTGAAGGAAAATGTAGTGGTCCCTCCATGTATTATCATCACATGTTATGCACGTCCGTTGATAACAACAAAATCACAGTGATCCACTACACTGGGCCCTGGTCGCCGGGTATCAGTGCTTTGTCCAGTTGCATGTCCTTTGGAGATTCTGGAATCTTTGGGAAAGTTTGCGAGCAAAACATTACATTCCTAAAACTAATGAAGGATAAGGTACGTAACATATGTCAATTCCGGGTTTCGACATTCATGTTTGTGCTTTGCTAAGCGTTTTTAGTTCAATAAGCAATTGTCGAAGACGTGTATTTATTTATCTCTCCCACTCTCGATCTCTACGCATTGTACATTCAGTTAGTCAAATGAATTCCTAGTTAAACCATTTGCATACCTTAACATCGGAAGGACCGGAATAGAACGGGTTTTCCATTTTTGACTTTCGATGATTTTACCGTCAGTTTCAATTCACAATTCTACCTTGTTACTGTTTGGCCTATATCAAATTCTCGTCATGTCATTGTTTCACGTTTTACGGAGCAGGTACACAAACGAAGACGAAATTTTCTTTCTCTTCTTAACCTAGATCCCGAAACGTAGATATCATTATTATGAATTCAACTCCAGGAGGGTTCGCCTATAGATTAATTTGGCACTAATCAAGTAATTGAGTTGGATAATCACGTTGAAGATTGAAAGAACGCGAAACAGTTGCCCTCTTCGGATCTTTTTAACGTCCCTCCTTAACCTTGCTGGGCAACAACACGATGTGCGAACTGAGTGAATTAACTAATGTACCTTACTGGCTTTGCTATTTTAACATTTTTGACAGTCTGAGTATTTGGATTCGATATTTGCCGGATACTGTTACGTATCAAAATGCTATCAGATTCTAAGCATCAAAAAACGCATAGTACAGCACATCATTGATGCATAACACAATCACAAAGTGAGTGGGGTATTTAAAATTTCGCGATTTTAGCTACATAGTATTAATTTCGTTCGCGGGGTTTTATTTTCGCGATTTCGATAGGCCAATATGAAAAAATGGGCGTTAAATTTCGCGATTCAAGCATTCTCAACTTCATTTTCCTCATTCTTCATTTCTCATTCTTTCATTTTCCTAGAAGTCTGAACTTATTAAAATTTTAGATAAAATGAACATGCAAAACGCATATTTAAAAGATTCTCTATATCTTGATTCTCGACTCCAAATGTGAAATCCCACTTGCACATTGAATGTTATTTTACAAGAGAAGATACAAAATGGAACTTTTCACTTAAACTAGTTAATTATGATTTGTGTATTTGTCGGTCATATCCTGTATATGTTGTTTTCATTACTTGTTAATTATTTTTTCCGTGATTCGAATTTTGTTTAAAGGTAAATTAAATTTCGCGTGTTTAAATTTCGAGGATTTCTATTCGCGGGTCTTTAATTTTCCGGCGAAATATGTACCAGTTGAAGGTATGTCATTTGGTGATCACACTCGTCCGCAGCACCAAGAAACTACAAAATCATTTAAAATAAAATACAAATAGTATATTAAACCATTCCTTTAAAAACTGGTGTCATATCTCGCACTCCCACCTACTTCATGGCAGCCACCTCTTTTCTTCCAAATGTCGACTCCAGGAGAAAGTAGTCAGTAAATCGTATCCCAGTTTTCTGTTTTAGTGAGTGACATATCTGCTTAATTGATTTGATTCTGTCTTCCGGCATGATGGATGGGCAGATTGCTTCAGTAGAGGACGGGAACTGACTGACGATCCACTTTTTTTTTTTTTTTTTTTTTTAAAAAAAAGGACTATGGAAAGCAGGTTAAAGGGGTTAATGTCACCGAGGATATTGCTGTTTTAGGTCAGCTCTGTGCTGAAGTAGTGCCTTTACCCTCGACTTACACAAAATGTTCCTGTAGAGTCACGAGCGCTAACTATGGCAGTTTTTTTTTATTGATTTCTATCTACGCTTGAAAAAGTCGGCCCAATCCATGTTCATCCTTGCCATCCGTAGTAACAGATGCCAGGAAGCAGTTTCATACCTTGGATCATTTTCCCAAATTTCATCAGGGAGCACTAGCCATAATAATGTTGTGGTGATTTCTCCCGTATACCTCTCCAACGAACTTGAACGAGTACAAAAGCGGGCTATGCGCATCATTTTTCCTCTTTGCTCATACAGTGAGGCCTTGGTTGAATCAGGCCTAACTAAACTTTCTGACCGCCGCCAGGAACTAGTTGACAAACTATTTAAGAATGTTTTACAGAACGAACAGAACAAGCTCCATGAACTTCTTCCTGCTCGCAATACATGTACCTTTAACCTAAGAAATATGCGGAAGTTTAAGCCAGCTTTTAAGACGAACAGCTTTCGTAGTAGTTTTATTACCTTTAACGCCCTTAAGGCTTGAACAGTTTTAGTAGATTTTTAAACCTCTTCGATATATTTTTTTAGAACATATATATATTGTCCTTATTTGCTGCTTTAAATCACCTGTAGTCTTTTTAATGTAATTATCAATATTCAATTTTTTGTAAATAATCGTATAATTCAACTTTTAGTTGCAAATCGGTTATTAATAAACTATCTATCTATCTATCTATCGATAAAGTTTTAAAAACGTGAAAAAGTTGGCCCAACCTTTTCAAGTTTCAATCCATGGCCATTCTTGCTGTTCATAGCAACAGACAACAGGGAAAAGTTTCATTGCCTAAATGTAGTCTCAAACAAAAAACTGGGCCAATTTAAGGTGGCAATTTCAGACAAGGAGCAGCTAGCTCACTAGAACCGAAACGAGCAAAACATTTTTCGGTGGCGAACAGGCAACGAATGCCAGCGACGAATTTAAGCTGAACCGTTTCTTTTGATTTTGTTTATGTCGTTTTTTTTCCGCGCCTGAGTTTAAGCCAAATACTAACTTTATGGCAGAAAAGTTGATCGATTACTGACCAAAGAATTCACTACATATAGTCGCATTTCCTCGTATGAGCGCCGTCCCCATCCTCTTGACTAAAATAGATTTCTTTTTCACGAATAGTAGGTTACCAAAAACGACCATTCTCGATTTTCAGTTTATTAATTATCTTTTACACATCCTCAATACACTGATACAGGTGAACGATTCCTTTTCCGTTAAATCACAAATCCAAGTTTTGCGGTTGTTAATTTTTTGTTTTACCCATGAAGGAGCCTCCAACCAACCAGCCTATGCCAGTGATATTAATACTATAAAGGAAATAAAGGGAGATGTAAAGAATCAACCATAAGAGGACACAGAAAAAAATCTGAGCCCCAGATGGGATTCGAACCTACGACCCTCCGTGTTCTAGATCGGATGCTTTAACGTCTGAGCTACTGAGGACTCGTTGGCGAGCAAGAGTCATTTTTGTGGGTTGGACTTGGGAACCGCATCTCGCAGTCACACAGTCCATCACAAGCAACACATTAAGGCTTAACTGTATCACACAGTCGCATTAATAGTGAGTGAGACATTTCTTACTATTAATGTGATCTAGAACACGGAGGGTCGTGGGTTCGAATCCCATCTGGGGCTCAGATTTTTTTCTGTGTCCTCTTATGGTTGATTCTTTACATCTCCCTTTATTTCCTTTATAATTTTTGTTTTCGTTATTTTATTATTGTTGTTGTTTTATTCTTTTCTGGTGCGCGTGATAAGGATTAGCCAAAATAAAGTCACTTTTCATTGAGCACCCACTATTAAGCACGCCTCCCAATGAATGAGCGCCCTCTTCCCACCCCACCCTCTTATTTTTCGGCCAAATTTTAAGCGCCCAGCCCGCTTCTCGACAGAAATACAACCTGCGATCAGGCGGGGTTTCTTTTAGAAAAAGAAGGGAGAGGGAAAAACAACGCCTGCTTCATTCATTTCTTCCCACCAAAGGCTATTCTGACTGTTGGGTAGGAGACCCGGTCAGCGTTGAATTGTACTATGCGGGCCGGACTATTCTGGAGCCAGGACGCTAGCGTTTATTTTAGTGGCCGTTACGGGTAGCTAGTAACTAACAGCCGATCATGTCAATTCTTTATGTTCTCCAGGTTATGAAGGTCATCTGGCCAGACGCGTTAAAGCGATTCTCCGTTGAAAAGGTGATTGAGAATGCTAAAAACCGTCTTGGCGAGAAAAGCTACAGTCTCTTTAAAAACAACTGTGAGCATTTCGTCACTTGGTGCATATGTGGGTTGAAAGTGAGCCTTCAAGTGAAATGGTGGCACCAACCAGGGTATGAAGTTGTGAAATCTTTCTGTGCGGGCAAATCTGTCCAGGCGCTACTTGTCAAGTTATTGGCTAACTTGTCAGATGAAGCAATTAATACTTTTGTAGACAACGTTCTGTTGGTATATGGGGTTGGAGTCCTTATAGAGGTAGTTTGGGCTTATTATGAGCTCAACAAAGATCCTCCGTTTGCTAAGGACGAGGAAGAGTTTAATGTCGCGAGATTTGAGATTGTTTCCAAAGTCCTGGGTCGTTTAATACTTGGAATTGGAGGCTCCGTTTATTGCGGCCCATTGGGGGGTGTCATAGGGGTAGTTTTAGGGCACTGGTTGGGTTTTGGCGCTGGGTGTTTGTATAAGCATCGCGAATTATTCATTGGTGGATAAAGCAAAGTGGATCGAAAAACTTAGGGGCCGAATCAGCACAGTCGTATAAAGAAAATACGGGCGCTTTCCATTTGTCAGAACTGAGCGGCCAGACCATTCCCGTCGAAATGATAATTTCTCTTTTAATCAGAACTCTCCAGCCAGATTAGTCAAATCCTAAATACTATGCACGAGGGAAATGGTCTCAGCAAAAACTCTTGGAAAAAGCCCGTCCGGCCATGGTCCGGCCGGCCAGTTCTGACAAATGGAAAGCGCCCTGCGTGTATCGTTTACACCACATTTGGTTCAGTACTTTTACCCTATTTTTTATCATGATCAAGAACCATAATTATGGCTCTTGTTTATATTAAACCTTTTTAAAAGGATATCGTTGTTCAAAACCCCCTTATAACATTTCAGTACTTACGGTATTATGAACGTAACCTAATAACTTTAAAAACATTTCTAGAAAGATAGCGGATACAAACAATTTAACTGCAAATTCATTCACGCACTGGATCCACCAGCTGCTACCAGGCCGACTAAGTTAACAATCAACCTCGTCTCCCAGAGCTTTTCCCTAAAAAAATGGGGACGAGCCTTGGTTAAAAATAAGGACCCGAGTAGCGTTTGAATTAGAGAATTCAGTATGTTTTAAAAGTATATTTTAAGTTTCATTTTGGAAATGTATTTTTTGCCAAAAAATACATTTCTTAAAACTATATGTCTTTACACTTTAGAGGATATAAATATATATATATCACCAAGTAGGCCAAGTTAAGTTGTTATTGTGGTATGTTCAGGGGCACCCAACGACTGTTTTCTGTAAAGTATCTGTTCGGAGAAGCAAATGCTGCCTAGAATTTTCTATTGCTTGAGGAGGGTTAAAAGTTTCTAGATGACTGTTCCATTCATGTACAATTTTCGAAGGTTATCTAATTATTTCCCTACGATTTTCTGAAGTTTAGTTCTTTACATTTCACTGCCCAGGTTAGGCTATTTTTCGTGCAAAAAAGAAACCTAAAATTTTCGGATTCAAAAATGTCATGGAGCGAGGAATCAGAAAAATTCTCACTTTCGTAATACGTTAAATTGCATCTAAAATTTTCTGTAAAATAATACTGAAGCCCTTGTAATTTCGAAAAGACTTAAGTTCCCCTAGCATGTCCGAACAGGTACAAATTTTATAGAGCCCCCTAGAATGCATTTCTAGAGATCTTAAAGTACTCTGGATAGCCTAAAAAACTATTTCAATGGATCTAGGAGGAAACCGTCGTTGGGTGTCCCTGTATGTTGATTATTATGTGGTTGAATCCACTCAGCAGCTAAGATTTACGAAGAAAATCCTGTGTTCTGATTGGCTACCCGAGTGGGCATCATGATAAGCCTATCGCGTTGGTTCCGCTAGGAAAAGTTCTCTCTTTAGCCATGTAGTAAATCTTTTATCGACGAACCTTGACCGGTCAAGACTACAGGAACCAGAACTAGCATACGTGCGCATAAACATATCTTCTAATACTTGAAATGTTTATGTTGTGGTTCAATTTTATCCTTGGTTCAAATTTTCTTTTCTTTTGTTTCAAACTCATTATCATGTTATTATCATACATTACCATACCCAAAAACAAAAGAAAAGAAAATTTGAACCAAGGATAAAATTGAACCACAACATTTATACCGCTGAAAATCAAGAGAAGAGACTTTTTTTCAACAAGACAGCATTCTTATTTTGGTGTCACGCACCAGATATTTCAGATATTTAGATATTTTGTTTATTTTGCTTTCGCTCACAAAAATATAAAAATTCAACGTAGAAATTACTTGTTTTAGCCGACGGTTTTCCTGGTTGCCAATTCATTTTCCAGTTCATTGGCCGTAACTGATACATAATACCTGTTGTGTAGTTTTCTCTACCGTAAACAGATTCGGAAACAGATCTTGAGGTCATAACTGTAAATAGCGTTGAAGTGTACCTTTAACCTGCACTAGCCTTTTTTTAAACTGTTATCCACCTGTGTTACTTTTGTTGGTAATTAATGTTAAACCTTAAGATTCATCCAATAGTCGATACGATCAGAGATGATTATTGTATTCTGTAATATAGCTCCCTAGAACATGATGTAATCTGTAACGCTTTGTCAGCTCAGGCTTCAAAACGAAAGCTTTGTAAGATTTTCTTTGGTCACATCTTAGTACAATTAAACTACGTTGAAGTCAAGTTCTGTGTGAAGTACTATCTCAAGATATTTGCGTGCCGTGATTAGATCCCGTGCCTTCCCGCAGCTAACCTGAGATCAGGCGTTATTATTATTTTTTTTTTTTTGCTTCTTTGGCTCGAGAGGGTAAAAAAATAACATAAAGGGATAATAGGGAGAGGGCATAATCTCAGGCTATCCCGCAGCCACAGAGACTTTCCAGGAAAAGGCCGTCCAAAGAGTTGTCATGAAAGTTTTGCCCACGTCAGTCCGTCTGTCCGTTCTTTCTTTATATGTGAAGGCAAAAAAATCTGTTTTCACAATATTTGTTATGTATACGTAAATAAAATTACTTGTTATTTTTTTTGTTGCGTGCCGGTAGGATTGATATTCTCCAGTCGTATCCTCGGTCATCAGTGAGGTTTTGAAAAAATATAGCAATGGTCTACGGTTTTTTTTTTCAAGTACTCTGGCGGTTTTCCCTGCAAGCCGCACTACAGTGGTCGAGGCTATCAACCCTAATTATTTGGGACTTACGCTATGTTTACACTATACCAGAGAGCTTTGCGCCGACAGGAAAATCATACCGGATAGGGATTCGTTCTGTTCACATTTAAGAATGATCAAGAACGTTTGTGGTGGCGCGATTTCTATGACGGCTGGAGCGAAGACCATGATCTCAAAAGTGGAGCGTCACATATCGGACAGGTTTTTAGCCATACGTACCGTCCACTGGAACGATCTGACACTGAGGTGTTAATAAGTTATGGGCTCCTGGTAATGTATTGAAGAGGGAAGACTGGAAAGGAGAATCACGAATCAGATCCATAAAGATCCATATAGAGACAAGACGCTATTGTTGGTTTTCACATGACGTCACTAAAATTCAAACTAAAAAACTATCAGTCCTACCGAGATTTTACTTTCACGATGCATTAGAACAGCTGAAAACTAATTTTCATACATATTTTCGCTACAAAAGGGTTCTTTGTTTTGTGATAGAGTGCGCTTTAATTTCTAAGCTTTTGCTTGACACGGCATTTACATGACGGCTAAGAGATGGAAAGAGAGCTGTCATGTAGGTTAAAAAAATGACTTATTTCAGGAAATGTTGCTATCTAAACAGTTCATGTATTAGAAAAAGTATTACTTTAATGTTTATGAGTTTCTCGAAGAATAAATTCACGCTTTTGTAGTAAAACTCAGTAACAGATGTTTCTGTTGGTTTCCGTCCGCCATGTTGGAGCTCATCCAGGTGAGCGTCTCCATACAAACCTCTTTAAGTTTGGGTAAAACTTTTCTTCGGATATCTCGTTTACGAAATATTCCTCTGACCTGAATCTTGGCGAGGGTCTTTGTATATGTACCTCCTTTCATTTCCCAGATTCTGGACTTTATCTGTTGAACGGTTTTGATTTTTATTTTGATCTATGAGCCTACGAACCGCAGACGTATTTCCGGTCGTCGCAGGCTAAAGACGCTGTGGCAGCGTACACTTCGGCGTCGTGGCTGTGGATTAATTGTGAATGCGGAGAAATAGTTAGAAATGATATTTTTCCAGATACCCTTCCGTACAAATACCCTTACTTTTCTCCTTTTGTGTAACAGACGTCTTAACGTCTTCACCGGAAGTCTGTTAGGTGCATGGTTGTAACCCAGTTCGATTATAATTTGTCATAAATAATTGCCCACGGCGAGATCTCAGTTCCACTTCCTTTATTTTCTCTACAACAACACTTTCCTTATGTACAGTTAACTCCACACCTTCTCCAGCAACGAAACTATAAATTAACATCGGCACATTCCCTTACAAAACTTGCTGTTAATGCACAATCTCCACACCACTGGTTGTCATAATTTTTGTTGATCGATAGATATTTGCAATCGGCCTGCTGTCTGGTGTGCCCGATGACTTGATAAATCGTACGTGGATCACCTTTAAATCGGAAATGTGCTTCATTGAGTGACAAGATGGCCCCTGCTCACCGGCCAAAACATCACAGGACAATCCTTTGCGTTCCAATGAGGGTGAGAAATGTTTCTCGCAAGCCGCTTTGATCCCTTCAGTGGAGAGTTCCTTCTCATCGTACTGCACGAACTCGCGGGGCCCTACCCTAGTATACTTTTGGGCTTTGCCGGATACTTCTGAGCTCAGTCTCTGCACTACCAATTCTTGTCTTTCAAGAATGTTGCCTTTTTCGTTTTTCTTCCCACCGCCATGTCCAGTTTTACGCCCCTTTGCTTTCATCTCGTTCTTAAAGGTGCCCCAAGATTTCTTTCTCTTGTCCGCCATGTTGACTTGCCACAAGGTCGAGCCCGCAAGGCATCT
This sequence comes from Porites rus, assembly GCA_964035705.1. Lineage (NCBI taxonomy): Eukaryota > Metazoa > Cnidaria > Anthozoa > Scleractinia > Poritidae > Porites > Porites rus. The sequence goes on from OZ037995.1 coordinate 2,894,831, forward strand.
TGGTCTATGGCTGTTTTAGGCCACCGTCAAAAATTTTTCAATTTGTTTTAATTTCATTTACTTTCAATTGACTTCGCTTTGAGATTAATTTCATTTAACACAGAAGGTTTTGATTTCTTTCATTTTCATTTTCATTTTAAATTGTTTTGAAAACGAAATGAAATGAAATAAAAATAAAAAATAGAATAAAATGAAATAACTAAAACCATTCATATAAAAGAAAAAAGCTGAAAATATAACAAGATCCCTATGGCAGCTCTAGACCACCATACCAAATGGAAAGGTTCATTCCGAAGGAAATTTTCGGAAAAAGGTAATACCTTTGCCTTTACCGAAACGACCAAAATTTTCTGTATCTTTTTTGTGGATTACAAGTGCAAGGTTTCCTCACGAATTTACCCGTATTTTGTAAATGGTACAACTCAAACATACTCCTGTGTTCGTTGCGAAAATTCCCTACAAATGGTAAGCGCTCCTAGTTTTCAGATTATCTTCCTCAAGACGATCCAGGCGATTATATGGAAACCAATTTACATACAGACTTCAGTTCTATCCAGGCCATTGCTATAACCCAATTGTCCAGATCACATCGTAGATGTTTCTATATGATCATGTCGATCACCTGAGAACATTTTGAGACTATGCTGGTCGATCCGGACCATAATATGGAAATCAGGCTTCAGTTTATCGTTGTTTGGTACAACGGTTGGCACAGAAAAGTTTAAACGCTTGTAGCGAATACAAAAGACCAATACAGCTGCTTGCTACTGTTTGACTTTAAAGGGAGATTGCATTTTTTTTGTCGTCCACCGAGTCCCGATTTACATCACAAAACCATGGTTCGTACAATCTTGAAAAGGTCTTGAATTTTAGTGGTAAAGATTGAAAACCCTGCGCAGCGAAGTTACTTGAATTTGATTTAACTTGAATTTTAGTAGTCGTCTTGAAAGTCCTTGAATTCAGTTTAGGTCCTTGTAAAGTACTTGATTTCTTTATAACGTCTTGAAAAATCCTTGAAATTCAAAACCTTGTCCACGCGAGAGTCCTTTTTCTGTAAAATTAAATTAGTTTGCCGAGGAAAATTTGGCTCATCCTAGAGTGGTTGTAAGAACCTGAAAAACTCGCGGGTAAACGCATCCTCGGAGACTCAGGGGCAGTCAGTCGGGTTGGGAGAAAAGGCGGGACGAAAGTTTTCAAGTACGGGCAAAAGAGCCCCTGGGTACCGACTCTCACCGAACTATTTCCAAAAATTCAAGCAGATGCCGGCTCCTGCTGGGCACAAAAAATGCTTTGTACTATTGTCCCCAATCGGCGAACAGTTTCTCCTGAGTTCTTTTCGTGAGTTGGTACACGACGGCTACTGTCCGGTTCGTTTACCAAGCTTGTGCATGCAAGGGAAACTTTTATTTTTTACTTTCCTAACCAGAAACGAAGGAACTACCGATGAGTCGAAAGGACTCATAAACAATATTATATTTTGTTTTTTATTTCAAATGTTATTTCTGTACTTCAGATGCAATTGCAATTCATACCCAGTCATTTTGCAAAGTGTTGTTGCGGAAAGTAGTATGAAATAATGTGATCAACGATGACCGAAGAAGTAAAAATCGTAAATGACTCCATGACGGGTTGTAACCAATAGGGTGATCATAGGGGTTAAAGAATACCGATTTACGAAATACATCTTAGTCCTTGAAAACTGTAATTTGTCCTTGAAAAATCCTTGAAATTTGTTTGTCTAAAGTTGCACGAACCATGCAAAACGTATATTACCGTAAATCCTCTATTTTAAAGTCCCCTTCTCCTCCCCTAATTGTTATTCACTAATAAATGACCTCATGTGGACTAATTTAGACTGGTTAATTATTCACCAGCTGGAAGTTCCGATTTGTTTTTGATCCTCGGCTTTATGACCGCCAACTTCTTGTACTTGAGTTTTTCCACTTTACACTCTAGTTTTTTTAACGGGGAATTGATGCCATCATTTTTGTTAAATTAAATAAGCCCCCCCTCTCTCAAATTAAGCCCTCCGTCTCTATTAAGCGGTAGTCCCCCGTCCCCTCAAATGCATTTGAAATAAACTCCCCGGGGGCTTAATAGAGGATTTAAGGTACAGGGTACAGGGATGTCAATAGGCTTGAATTAAAACAAACTCGACAGACTTGACAACAAAATGTTCATACTGAAGAGAATAGTTCTGCGCATTACTCGCTCTGTGATTGGCTAGATGTATAGGGCCGCTCCTCTACGTCACCACTGGGATAAAGTAAATCGCAAAGTAACAACAACCACGTCCTTGCAACCGTTATTGGCGTTGAAATCACGGCTGCCCCACGTACGTTAGCTTGAGGGTAAACGTAAAGCAAAATCTTACCGTAATTTTTCTAATGGCAAGCAAAGCGAGCCGCGAGTCTCTTTTCGCGTGCCTCTCGCGCGCGACCTATATCCTATCGCGATGTCCTCGAATGGAAAGCCCGGGGAAGGGGGTACTCCCTTACAAGAGGCTAATAGGAGTGTGCCGTTGGATGGGTTCGCATTTTTACGACTGGAGTAGGTCGCATTTTCAATAGATTTACTAGAATGGGGTCGCAAATTTTCGGATTTTTGGGGTAAGTAGGGATTCAAAATGGGGAGATTCTCGGTTAAAAAATCAGAATGTTGTTGTTTATTAGATTTAACAATAAGCTCGCACTGACCGGATTACATTCCGCCGCTTGAAACCACCTTGGTAAGGTAGATGCATAAATAGAAAGTGACTAAGTTGGGATTGCGAAAATTACATTTCCAAAAAGTGACTAAGATGGGGTCTATAATTGGCCAAAAAATAGACTATAATGGGGTAGGGGCTCTGAGAGGCCAGCGGCGCATACCCAGCAAACCAAGAGACTATAAAGGGGACAGAGAGGGCATCCCCCATATAAACCCTATTCCATAGGTAATTCGTCTCGAGTTATTTTTAGAATCGGGATAAAGTTACCTCGCACGAGACGTGGATGTTTCGTGGACTCTTTGACAACCCGTGAAATCAGTTTAACTCGAAGTTGTCGTAACCTCAGTGCTTTAATAAAATGAGAAATTTCGCCGGTCTATTGAAACCGGTCGTTTGTACAATTTAGGGAGTTTAAGATCCAACGACGCGGACGACAACTAGAACGTCAAAAAAACAATAGGTTTAATTAGCAAAACAACAACTTCGCACGTGCAACACACTTTTTTGTTCATTTCTTTCCCGTTTTTGCACGACTACGACGTGAAAATGCCTATTTTCGCGTTTTATGGAGGACGTAAATAAGCAACAACGAAATTTTATTTCTCTTTCTGAGCTTGAATATGGTCCCTTGAAATTCAGCTTTAGGAGGGTTCGCCTACAATTGACAAAGTAAGTGGGTAGGAATAATCGCTATAAAGACTGAAAAAAATAAACATCAAACCAGAAATTGCTCTCTTCAAACTGTAAATTATAAATGATCCTGAGAGAATATTCAGTGTGTTAAGGATTTCCCTGCTCTACTGTTTGCTCTATACAAGAGTGGAAGGGCGATTCTTTTTTAATTTCGGTTTCGCTGACACAGCTTTCGCAGAAATCTCGCTGTAGTCGTTTTCGTCGACAAAAGGAATAGCAAAATCGCTCTCCGCGTCTTCCCCCATTTTGTTCTGCGTCATTTCGTGAAGGACGCGTGGCTCTCAGCGTGGGTCTTCCACGCGGAACACATTCGCGCTATGTGATTGGCTGTTGTCTAATCCCCCTTGAGATCTGTGGTGTTAAAAATAACTCGAGACCAATTACCTATGGAATAGGGTGTATATGGGGGATTCCCTCTCTGTCCCCTTTATAGTCTCTTGCAGCAAACATAAACCCAAGTACCCCCCTACCCCCCCCCCCCGGGATGGAAAGCTTGCTCGCAGGCTACATGTTCGTTGAGAGCGTCTTCATGAGCGAGAGATGCTAAGACTGTCACGGTCTGATCCCGACCCACTTCCTTTTTGGTCTGAAGTCCACCTACAAAATTGCACTCCCAGTAGTGTGCGTGAGTAAAAATTGTCGAAACTTTTCAAAATGGTGGAGATTTTTCGTGGTTCATTTACACCCTAGTTCCCACGCAGCCGTTTATGTCTCGTCACGCAACGCTCCTCTTCAGGTTAAACACGGCAGAAATGTCATGAACTGATTCTTGGAAAGAATTTTGTTTGTTTGTTTGTTTATTTCTTGTTTTTATTTTTGTTCTTCTTCCTCGTAGTAATGAGAACACAGGTAGCCCAAGCTCTGTATGAGAGTATAACATTGCGTAATTTCAAAACGGACACAGACATGAAGGATTCGTGTATGAATTTCTGTAATAGATTCAAGAACATATTTATCCGCAGAAGGTCTCGATAAAAATAGAACGTCGCGAGATTTTTTTTATAAACGTACTCCTAGTTTTTTGGAGTGTAAGGAATCGTTATAATCGAATCGGATCAGGAAATAACTGCACAGAGAGCAAGAAAACAACTTGCAGAAAAAGACGTTTTTTATTGAAAAATTATGGGACTAAAGGGGAATAAATATCTTCTTGAACCTATATTGCCGGGAATCCCATGCAAATCCCTTAGGTTTACGTCGCGGGCCCAGGGGGGGGGGGTACTCCTGGGAATTCTTGGTGGTGGTGTGCCGCCCGGTTTTCCAAATTCTGACCCAAATAATGTCATTTTCCATACCCGTCTTCAGACCTGGCACCTAGGCCCGCCTCTAGGCAGAAATTATATATGTCATCAATAGCTAGATTAGAGCGCATGAAAAGAATTCTTTAAAGGGACGTAACCAGTCAAACAACACAACCACACGTTAATCACTACTACCGAAGTATAACTAGGCCAGCCAAAGCGACGGATGTCGGAATAAAACGAAGGATTTTCAATGATTGTACCGGTAATGGTGATTTCGAATTTAGTGTTGGCCCAACAAATTTATTCTGGAGAGACAAACGGCGCGCATGCGCATAACCGTGATCGCGTCTCTTTTTACAAATGCAATTTGCATATTTCTCTTTCGCTCTTATTCATTTGGAATTGAAACGATAAATACGTTCATACACTCCCGTAGTTCCCCCGAAAACCATACCCGATTCCAGACCAAAATGGGCAAGGTGTATACGCGTTTTCAGACCAAAATAGACTGCGAGCAGTCTCTTATTTTTCTTTGCAAAGTTATAGTTACTGCACGCGAAACCTAAGAACGCGAGTGGCGAATTAACCCGCGAGAATTGAGGGCGTAAGCCCGAGAAGAAAAAATAAGAGACTGCTGACTCTTTTGTTCTGTCTGGGGACAACGAAGCTGTCAAGCTAATGTAATCAATTAAACCACAGGTAGCCCAAGCTCGAAATATGAGCATCGGCGAGCATCGGCATTGTTGCGTAACATTCAAAATATAAGGATTTGTATGGGAAAAAAACCTATCGTTTCTGTAACCTACGGAAATGAAAGGATTTCAATAAAAAACAGCTTACCTTACTTACAATGTGTGTTACGTCTCTCCTGTGTGGTCCACGGGCCGATTTATGGCCGTTTTATGGGTTTTTATGTAAACGGTTTTCTCTCTATGTAAACCTTTATATAGCAGGGTCGTAACATGGTATATAGCCTGTTCCAGGCGTTCAGATAGTGGGGAGCGGTGCGAAGTACCTCTCTCCTCAGCCCCCTCTACTTTTCATCGCTTTCTTTACTTCGCACTGCTCTCTACTATCTGAACTCTTGGAACAGACTACATGGTATATAGGCTCAGGGCTTAAAGCCCCAAATATGACTGGGATCAGGGCTCAGAGGAAAGGGTTCAGGGCTCAGAGGAAAGGGTTCAGGGCTCAGAGGAAAGGGTTCAGGGCTCAGAAGAATGGGATCAGGGATCACAAGGCTTTTGAGCCCGAATCAGGGATCAGATTTATTACACGGTCTAAAAATCTCTCATCACAATATTTTTCCGCATAATAAGGTTTCTGTCCATAGAATTTCCTGGCCGAGGTACATTACCTATTCTTGCTTCCGGCTGGCGGCAGTTCCTGTCAGAGATACGAAGTCCTGGCTGTTTGACGAGAACGTTGTATCATTTTTATTTTGTTGAGGGCACTGTAATATGAGTCTCAAGTCACTTTTCTCGCTTTGTAACGTTACGCAACTCCTCAACGCGCTATCAACGCCAGAAGGCAGAGAAAGCGATTTATACGTATCTTTTTTTGCGAGAAATGGGAAAAGAAGAAAAAGGACAAAAAGAAATTCTGTGACAGAGAAAGGTACGTAAGTTCTTCCTTGACTGATTTACTCCTGGCAAGGGTCCAAGCATAGAGTTTTTCGGCCGATCAAACATAACAATACCGCCAGGACAAGAAACAAACCGATTCATTGAAAGCGGAATTTACTGTGTAGGTCCCGATTGCTTCATCGCCTCAAGCAAGTTACAAGGCGACTGTGAATCGAGGTTCGTATTTTTTGACCAGTAACTTAACCCTTAAAAGTACTTAAATAATTAGAATGGACGTCAAAAGTAGAATACAAGTACGATGAATTTGCGCGCTTTGTTGCAAAATAAATGCTTTCTCGCAATTTAATAAACCTGCACAAATTGCATGGAGTTTTAGGGTTATCTCGAACTCTGATGAGAAACCGAGATCGGTTCACCTATCAGTACTAGTATTGGGCCGGGAAAGTACAGGACACATTCTATTACTGTATAACTGATAAATGCTTGTATGATAAATAATCTGAAATAACAGTGTAGAATTAGCGAAAATAAGTGGAACACCAAAGACTTATCTCGGTGAAATAAAAGTAACAAAGCCTACATGGATTATTTTCTCTAGTTTTTTTTTTTTTAATAAAATAAACGGTTGAATTGGTGAAAGGAATGTTGCAAACTAGGTACAAGTAGCAGAGTCTACAGGAATTTTATATATTATAGCACTGATCATGAAGGGCCACCAGTAAGGGGCCCACTATTTGATTTTTGAGCCGGGGATGGGTTATTATTTTTTTTCATGCAAGATTTTTTCAGACCTCATTCTGTCAGTCCTACAGTGGCTATTTTGTTTGGCACAAAATTTATAGACTTTAGTGACAATATTGATCTACAAGAATTTTTTCGGCCCTTTGGGGTATTCGGCCTCGGCTTATGTAATGGTTGGCCCCGAAAGGTATATCACCACCTTAGATTTGGAGCCTGAATTTTTAGTGGAGTGAGAACACCCGCTCTGAACGACTACGCATCGCGGCGGCCCAGCTGCCTTTTAGAATCAATAGAGAGGCTCTACCAATCCTTCCACTTGCTCTAAGTATGTCAGTATGTTCAGAAGGAATGCGTCGACACATGGAGAAGTCGATCTGCTGAAAGAGGTTCAAGGGAGTGAACGACAAACTACAGTTCAAGACGCAGCCGAAGAATATGAGATTATCTATTCAAAAGGCGATGTAGTTGCTCTCGAGCACAATTACAAGAGGTATATCATTCCTTTCTTCCTTGCAGTTCGTTTAAAAGATCTCCACCATAACGGTAACGCATTCCTGGAAGATCACATGGGTTTGAGATGCCCGGAACAGTCAGAAGAAGATCCTCTTGTATACCGCGTGGGTCACTTTTTAAGACTTGACCGAAACCGGAAACGGCGCATGAAAAGCCTCTGGCACCCATGGTAGACTGGGCACCGTGACGATAAAAATTCAGCCAAGTGTATATCATCGAGAAAGTTCAAATAATAAAAGATGGAAACAACTTCTGTTTGAGCTGCCTTGAAGAGCAATAATACCTAGTTGCATTGCTCCAGGGGTCAGTTGAATCAGATTCACCCGCGTAAGGTGGTGACGAAGAGGAAGTGGAGCAAGCTCAGGCGGACAACGTTTCAGAGCCAATTAGATTTAAAGTTGGAAGGAGTAGGTCTGGACTACAACCAGATACGTCCTCTGACCATCTACAATGGTTATTAAGCCTGGAAAAGCCATTAATGGGCTTGACACGGAGAAGCTGTTAAACTGTAGAACCTGTGGCTTGCATCATTTAATTTTTCTACTTCATGTAAAGAAGGTATTTTGATGTTGGTAATTGATCGTGATCCTCACTGTAACACACACAGAGTGAAAGAGAAAATTCACATAACACTACACTCTAACAACATCGACAGGGATAGCAGAATAGAAGGTTCAGAAGCTTGTTTGCCCTTAATCAAGAAACACAGCAATAAGAGATCCGTACGACAGCGGACCAGTGAGGCAAAAGCTCGTACAAACAACGGAGTAAGAAATGCACCAATCTCAGGGGCTAATAATATAATCGACCAACCAGAACCAGAGCTTGGAGTCAAGTTCACGTGTGACCAGTCGACGAAGACTAGCAAGGCAAGGTCTTTAAGTGTTGCTCATAATGAACACTTGAAGCACCCAGTTAAAACGTCGCGATCTACATCATTAAGTGACTGAATCGTGAGACTCGAACGATTACACTTTATTAACATCAATATTGTAGACCAGAAACACGGCCGAGGTGAAATTTTTGGTTGCAAGAGTCTCTTTGGAAATAAAACATCTGTGAACCACACAGATCGGACATTGGTTAACTGGACACGTTATCAGGGCAAGCAGATGTTCGCACGAGACAGGAATTGGAAAGCTAGAGGAAGACCTTAGTTCAGAAGTACCTTACAGTGCCGTTAATTCAACCGAGCACCAACCGGCGCTAGCAACACTGAAAATAAACCTATAGATACTCTTGATGAACGTTACATCTGAAAAAATCATAAGTTTCCGCCGCAAGATCTTTCAAGATGCACGATACTTATTTTAGGGAAGTGGACTTTTTTTAATGTATAAATTAACAATAACTCACATTCTGTATTAGTTACTGACGCTCCCGTTCAAGAAAATCAGGTTTTATCATTTGTCTAGTATCTCCAAACATTATATTTAAAGTGTTTTAAATAGAATAATGCTCAAAAAGAGGTTGACTCATATTTATCTTTGAAGCTCTAATAGAACCTACAACTTGCACTAAAATATATTTGGAGCCGGGACAAAGTTGTCTAAGTTAAAATTTTGTGTAAAAACATGGATGGGATCAATTTTTTTTATCAGGGCTCAGGGATCAAAATTTTGGGGAAAATGGGGCTCACGGATCAAAACAACGGCAAGAAAATAGGGATCAATGGGTCCCGGGTATACCATGTTACAGACCCTGATATAGAGAGAAAACCGTTTACATAAAAACTCATAAAACGGCCATAAATCGGCCCGTGGACCACGCAGGAGAGACGTAACACACATTGTAAGTAAGGTAAGCTGTTTTTTTTATTGAAATCCTTTCATTTTCGTAGGTTACAGAAACGATAGGTTTTTTTCCCATACAAATCCTTATATTTTGAACTACGAAACAATGCCGATGCTCGCCGATGCTCATATTTCGAGCTTGGACTACCTGTGATTAAACCCGAGTAACTTGAAACGATTTATAAATAGAACAAACAGCTGAAAAAATTACACTTTCTTTAATCCGGTAAGATTGCCTTGAATTCATTTCCCTTGAGGAATTTTCAGCAGTTTCCTTCTGTAGGATATCCTTAAAAGTCTTATTACTGAGATAACTGCTTGGTTCGCTATTGTTTGCAGTTGGTTGTGATGGGTGACTATTTTTACTGCTTGCAATCTCACGACAGACCAGTCAATGATCTGTTAACAGCTGTGCAATTAAACAATCGGTTAGTCCGTTTCTGGGCTGACGGAGGGTTTGTTTACTACGAATGAGTCAGCAGTCCGTCTTTTCTCGTCTCGTCTCAATCCCTTATTGTAATAACAATGTCGTGGTTTGCAATCGCGCTGGATGAGATAAGAACTAGACGGACTGAGAAAAGGCGGACTGCAAGCAGTCTAAGACCAAAACGGCACAAAAACCCCACCCGTTGGGGCGGTACATACCTACACTCTCTTTTTATATAAGAATGTTGTTTTTCCAGCCCAGGCTGAATATTCTTATTTTTCTGCCGATTTTAGGGTGAAAATATTCTTGTATTATTCTTAAATTATAGCTTATGACATTTCCGTTTTAGAATTTATTGGGGTATCAATTACAAGTATTTGGTATCTAGATCTGTGCTGAATACTGTACATATGTATTACATGTACCGTTCATCGATCTGTCATTAGCGTTGAACATTTTGCCATAGCTACTGCAGGTTTTTTCGTTTTGTTGGCTAGTTTCGCCGTTCAGAGAAAGAAATAATTTTATACGGTTAAGTTAAAAACATAAAATTGTATTGTTTTTACAGATGTTTCAACACACAAAATTATATCTATCCTTTTCAAAATCTCAGCCTCGGCTTTATTCTTAAAATATTCTTAAAATTTCGCAAATTTCAGCCTCGATATTCTTATAATATATATTCTTATAAAAAAAAAATTTATATAGCTTATAAAAGGGAGTAACCCTCCCCCCACCCCGCTAGGGGTTTACGTAATTATGCCTCACACTGAACTTGGGGATCCTGTGATGAAAACAGCCTTCGTGCAAGGTACCCTGAAGGAGATCAAAAGGATTCGATAAGGATGTGTGTTGTGTACTAATATTTTCTCGCGTAACATATTTGTTAATTAATTCCCAAATCCTATCTGCAATTGAGGTGGTTGTTTTCCACGAGTTTGTCAAAGGTGCCACGAGTAAGTTTTACCAGTTGTCAAAACAAATATATTGGCTCGGGGACTCTCTCTTTTGAGAGTTCTAAGCTTTCTTATGAAAGCTACTCATAAATCAAGATGTAACAAATCTGGTAATATAAAGAAATTAGATGCTGAATCGTCTTGATAAACAGTAAATTTTACAAAAACGCGGCGACAAATTTTCATATCTAAGAAAATTTAATTCCCTCAGGGACATGAAAATTTATCACATGCTTCCAATGTGGACCTTATACCATAGCGACGCAGAATTAGATCAGCATTTTGAGTAAGATATACAGTCTTTTGAGTGTGATATGGAGAAGGTTGTTTTTCTTTCCACTTATCTCTTTAAAAATTGAACTTGAGTGACAGTGTAGACATTCAAGTACGTGACGCAATGATAATACAGCCGCAAGGGCGGCTCGTGTAACGCATTGTGGCTTGCTGTCGGAGGTTCGTCAGAGCTGCACTATGTACAAATCAATGGACACCACGCCACCGTTTTCAGCTAAAGAAGGTATTCTATTCCCAATTTTCTTAACTTTTGTACACGGAATTTAAGTATTGTTTTATGTCGCACTCATGCATGAAGCTTTTTGTGCGTCTTGTGTACTTCATGTGACCGTATCCGACACTGATATTTACAAAAAATTGAATTTTGTTTTACATAATGGCATACACATGTGAAGCTAAGAATCGAAGGTATAATGAAATTCATTACGTCCCTCTTTCTCAATACATGTCTTGAAAAGGTCAACTTAGGCACATTATATGGTTTTTTGAGCTGCCATTTACCTTACTTATATTGTTACTCAGACAGTGCGGTTTTTAAAAAGCAAATCGTGGAATTCTCTGGTAAAATTCGCCAGTCTAATTCGTTGTGCAAAGTTCATATTGGATTCGTATTAAACCAACGAAAGATTTTTTACTTTTTGGGCCAAAATTAAAGATATATTTTTAGTTTTGAATTTTTAACCCGACGAGGATTGTGCGTTTTTTATGATACAAGTTACGTAATTTCGTGTGCTGAAGGCCAGCCAGGAGTCATAAAGCGATATTATTTACTATTTTCAGCTCGAGCTGCGCCGCATTTTTTTCTTTTTCTTCTTGCCGCTTCTTAAAAAATAGCCCAAGTCGGTTCATAAGAGTGTTAAAGAAAGTTCTGATGGAGATTGGCTTTTTCTACGTATCGACCGATAAATAACTCGTTGATGAGCAAATGACTCTCGAGGACGTTGCTAATACCCAGCCAATGAAACGCAAGTTTAGAACAGGCCGTTTCCGAGGGATTCTTATAAAGGATGTTGTCATTGGTCGAAGGAAGGAATGACAAAATGGCGGTGTGATCAAGAAACCGAACAACAACTTCACCGGTAGGTTGTACTTTATAAGCTTTTCTGTGGCGTATATCTGTCATATACTTAGTTTATGTTAAACTGAAGTAGATGAGGCTTTCTTAACATATATTCATCTCACTGAGAACTCTGAATCTTGTCATAGATTCCATTATACAACTTGGCATTACAACCCTCGCTTTTTATAATAGCCTAAGGGTGATTTGATACGACAGTGTCTGTCCAAATTTTTTGTTAAAACGTTTTCTCCATTTTGCATAATTTCTAGGAAGTTAAAGATCAATATAAAACACCTGATAAAACACTGCTATTACACTGCAATTTGCATCATTGTTGTTATGGATACTCCTATAGCTTATTGCCACGATCTTTTTTTCTCGTTAAATTATTTCTAATAATGTTTCAAGGGTTGGCCATTTCTCATGAGTGATCACTAAGTGTTCATGGTTTTGCTGGTTGCACTGTAAGTGTTCCAAATTTGGTTCCTTGATTAATGAGTGCCAAGACTATAATCTGTTTTAAAAACAAGTTGAAAACTCATCTTTTAGGAAAGCTTTTTTTATTTTAGTTATCGTTATGGTGAACATAATTAGATAGGGATTTTGATATTATCTTCTGTTTGCAAATCATTGTAAGGTGCATTGAGCTTTGTAAATGCACCATATAAGAATGTATTTATTATTAATATTATTATTAATTTTCAAAGCTAATATTCTCGGCATCAGAGCTTGAATTGTCACTGATCAGTTTTGCTGGATCAGACTACACAGGGAGGGGATAAGCAGGCGAGAGGGTTGGGTGGAGGCAATTATTCTAAATACTCCTGTCAAGCTGGGGAGGGGGACTATTTAATTAATCAAGGCAGGGCTATTATTCGAGGAATAATAGGTTTAACAGTTACTTGCTGAGCAAGAAAAACTACTCAATGTCCCGAATGACCAGACCTTACTTTTTTCCGAGCCCTGCTCCCAGAGTAGTTTTCTACAGGATTTATAATTTCCAGCACCATTTTTAATATTCATATGGGACATATTTGTAAATTTTGTTAATCAGATTTGTTTTTGACTGTCGTATGTGATTCATTGTAGGTGTGAAGAAGTCAGCTCTGATGAAGGACATATGGAATGTTCAAAACAGTTGTTATGCGAAATACTGCTATTGAGTACATTCAATTGGGTGATATGGACAATAATGTAGAGCATTTTCAATTCAGTGATGGTAGTTTTTTTGTTTTATTTTGTTTGATAGACGTTACTGTTATCACCTAACTAACTTTATTATAAAGATACCCTGATGAAAACAAGTTCATCACCTGCCAGTTACAGTCAATTCTTGCCTTGTGGACGCTTGTTATTACTAACAAAATCCAGATCCCCGGTAAAAGCCAAGGGGTTTGACTGGAAATGACTCCCGCTATTACAGACTCATGCTATTACGGAATTACAGACACTTTCTTGGTACCAAAGTGACAATTTTTTTGTTTTGACTCTCGATAAAGCGGACACGCTGTACTTCTCATATAACATGATTATGTACATTACAGTCTGCTGTTCATCATTTGCTAAAATACATTTCAAAAGATTTCCAGAATGTTTATTTTCTCATCAATTCCTTAAATTGTCTGCACAGTCGTCCTCATTTCTTCACTTAAGCTTGCACTTCTTTCTTCCCGGCTATTTAGGACAGCTCAGGCCCTGTCCCAGCAGTTTCGGTACTGTTGATAAGTTTGTATAGATATTTTGGGTTACTTGCCATATAGCTCATAAATAACTGGAATCTCAAGCCACAGCCCACCTCCTCTCTTAATCCTTTTCCTGCAAATTATGGCCAGCCCTCTGTAATTGTCCCTCTCTAAAAAGCAGGACAGATGTCTAATTGTGGTATCAGATACTGTTTTTGATGAGAAATTGTTTAATATTACAGTTTCAGTTCACTCCATTACGTTTTGTTGTTCAACACAAAAATTAAGGAACTGCATTATTGTGCTAGTATTCGCATAAGTAGCACATTTAAACCTTATGAACATAGTTAATGCTATTTATGATATTATTGTATGTTAGCAACACTTTTTACTCCCACCCGGCTATTACAAACTCTCACTATTATGGACGTAAAACCGCAGTCCCGAGGGTGTCCACTATAACAGGAGTTGACTGTATTTGCTATGGCATTGGTTTGTGTAATCTTTACTAGCTGTAGATCTGTATAATATATAAATTTAGCCAAGGCTAAAGGTGAAGCTCCCATTAATAAATAGAAATCCACTTAAAGTTGAGCCTGCAATCAATTCAAAACTAGCAAATTGTCAGGGGAGAAAAAACAGACGTGTAACCTGTAAAACAAAAACATGTAAACACTGGAGCCTGCAATACAGTCATGTGATACTGGTCAACAGTTTCCCTGTTTTGAAAGCTTCAATTGACCACAACATGGATATGCAATATCAGGTTGTAGGCTCCCACATTAGCTAGAAGTTTGACATTTAACATTGGTATCCCTCTGGTGCGGATGGACAGACAAATGGGCAGATGGGCAGATGTAGGGCCACATGATTTCTCGGATGGATAGATTACTTAATTTTCTTAGGAATGGGGCTTACGCACGCGTGGAGCTCTGCTGCTAGTTATTATTCTGGTCGCTATACCGGATTCAGATAGTCATTTCAAGATGAAAACGTCTGTGCATATAATGTTAATAAAGTTTCACGAGTAACATTTTTTGTTTGAACAGGGCTTCTGATATTTCGCGCGGTCGCGGAGCCGCGAAATTCAGGTAAATCAACAAAATCCTGCGAAATTCACAAAAACACGAAAAATACCGCGAAATTTGGTAGAAATCCTATCAAATAATGTCTGTACAACATATTTGAAACTTGTTTCAGCTATAGGGGCTATTTACTTGCCGTAAACTTGCAAATTTATCTTGGAAGTTCGTCACTGAAACGTGCAAACAACGTCCCGAAACAACCACGCATAGATTATGTTGCAAAAAACTGGGCACTAGCCATAATGTTAAAGGCTTTGCCATTGGTTCATTTCTGGAGCGTATTGTTTGTTGAAAGAGCAAATGATGACCTCTGTTAGAAAAATGTTAAAAACGCTGGTCTGATCAGCGCAAAACTGATCGATTTCTAGCGAAATTTGCCTTGAAAATAACCACAAAATCGGCCGTTTTTTATTGATTGCTTTTTGGTGAAGTTTGCCCTGAAAACTCCCACGAAATTCCCACGAAATCGGCCAATTTTTCCGCGAATTTGTCCCTAAAAATCCCACTAAATTTGACTTTTTCTTTCGTGACCTATCAGAAGCCCTGTTTAAATCAGTCTTTGTACCATTCAGTCTGAATTGAGGATCCCCGTTACTTAGATGTTTGCCATCAGCTGTAAGAGCAATTCTAACTCTCTCTACAAATTCTCCTGAAAAAAAATTACAAAATGTCAAATTTCTTGTGGTAAAACCTTATGAAATAAATAGTATTACTCTTTAAAAGTTGTGCTGAAAGCATTTCATTTGAATGGTCCATGTAACACCACCAGATTTCAGAAAAATGGAGAGGTGAGCAAAGACTAGCAGGAACTCCATATTTAACACTTTGATCCAGAAGCTACTTGAAAAGTAAAGCTTTTTGAATCGACATGGAAGAACCATAGAGCTAATTGCCTATACATAAAATGTTGCTGATAATGGGGGGTTATGGTTACTTACTGAGAATGGGGATTATGGTTACATAATATATTGTTATGTAATTCTCTTTCTTGTTATAATGTCTATGTTATGACAAAGAACAATAATTGTTAAATAATTATTATAATAATATTAATGGCACAAAAATAAGTGAAAAATTATCTAACCATTGGTCTAGGAGTGAAGGGGTCGACACAGCATGGCCCCTCTCCCTACAATTATGCTATAAGCCCTCCGCTTTTTCCAGAACTATATTCTTTCAGCCAAAACATAACATTGAAGAAAAAAAACGCTTATTTCATTTCTTAGAACATGTAAATCCAGACTTCATTGGCCTTCATTATTTTTTAGTAAAAGACCAGGCTAGTTAAGTTGATTGATACAGCTTGGTGATTTCAATTTAGTGACTGTGATTTTGTTATTGAGGCTCTAAACTTTTTTTGAATATCTAAGCTTGGCTTGGAGTTAAAAAGTAGATTTTTCAATTTTGTCTCTTTTATAGCAACGGACAACGAAACAGCAACCTCGGACAATTCTTATGAACTAAGTGGTGAAATGGATGATGTCAACAACAGAGGAAAACGTGGGGCGAGAAGAGACATAGCTAGCACATACTTTGATCAAAGAATACCTATACCTCGAGAAGATAGAGATGATGATGTAAGTCATTAAATATTGAAAAGTTTTGTTTATATATTATACCATAGTATGCTTTAAAGGGCAAGATACATCTTCTAATCCATGAAAATAACAATTTATAAAATTAATGTCAAGTAAGGCCCTCTTCCCCTGGGTGCCAGAGGCTTTTCATACGCGGTTTCCAGTTTTGGTCAAGTCTTCAAAAATCACCTGTGCAAAAAGCCTCTGGACCAGAGGGCCATCCCTTTGATAGCACCAAGCCAATGCCAACCCTGCTTATACCAAAACATCCAGAATCTGGATGTTTTGCTGATTGGTTCCTTGGAGATGGCAAGCGTTTCAAATGCTCTGATTGGATTATGATCACAATAGGCGCGTGATCGGGGCACGGGTGGTTTGAAGGTGACAAAGACCAAATCCAAACAATACATGCACACATCACATACGGTTTCACTTCTTGGAAGAGAATTGGAAATATCAGATGCCTCTACGAACCAGTCTGTGTACGAATGGAAGATTTAGATAAGGTGGGAGCCCATCTCTTGGTCCCAATGGTGACCAACATCAATTTTCTCCTCACGATATCCATACAATGTGAAGAGATTAGGTTATGAGAATTAATAAAATGATCACCTAAGAGAAAATGTTTTGATCTTTTATCAAATTCTCTCAACTTATTCTTTAAGGAAATGTATAGAGATCAGTTTGGAGAATTTGTATGTGGATATTGGGGCTCAAAGGGTTAAAGCTCTTGCTAAGACTGAAGAGGACTACGTCTAAATGACTTAAGTATAATTACATGACATGTATGCTCCCTTGTTTTGGTGCTGTTAGAGGTAATGTCCGATATGTTCTGTTTCCTGTTGCAGGGATACAAATTCAGTTTCCGTCGTTTATGGGCATTCACAGGTCCTGGATTTTTAATGAGCATAGCTTACCTTGATCCAGGGAACATTGAGTCTGATCTGCAGTCAGGAGCAGTTGCAAAATTTAAGGTAATGAGGTCATGTGCAGTTGAAGTCGTTGTGATCCTGCCAAAAATAGGGATATGCTTGGGTGTAATGGGAGACACCAAAAGGTGAAGGAAAGGGCATGCAACCAACTACCTTGCTGGAATGAATGGTGGGTTCCACGAGAATGTGACAGCGTTACTGTTTTCTATTTTTTCACTGTAAGACTGTAATTTGATTTCAGTACGCTGACTTTTATGTGTAACCGAGATAAGTGCTTTTTATTGATAATGTTCTACAGATTAAATGCGATAGTCTGGTTTCATGAGGGTTGTGGCATCTGTTAATAAAGGAGTAAGAAACCATTGTTTTTTGAACTGCGACGCATTGATTCTGGACTGGGACTAATAATTTTTCATAAGATGAGTCCGAGGATTTGCTATTAGCAAATTGTAACAAAATCACTGGTAGATAGAAATTACTTGTGGGCTGGAAGGCTTATACAGTCAAGCACGTCACTAATTTGTCATGATAACGAAGTAGTTTTGTTTATAATTTTATTCACAGCTGCTTTGGGTTCTTATGTGTTCAACCTTCATGGGACTTCTCATGCAGGTATAACTAATATTAATATTGTGAAATGTTTGAACCCAAGTGTCATTTCAAAAGTAGGTTGTGTATGATCGTCGAGGTGAACGTAGTCCTGAATATGACTGTTGTTGTTGACAGTGACTGACGTTTTGACAACCAGTGCAGTAGTTATATTCAGAACCAAAGTGAGTTGTATCACGCCAGTTTGTGGTATTATACTCTGGTTATTGACCTAATTGATCAATTACATCGCGACGTTATTGGCCATCTGTCAGTTAAGCCATGGTGTTATTGGCTATGAAGACTCATAATGTAATTGGTGCGTTTCGATCCATCTGTTGTCACAGGTAAACAGTTGTCTATTGTTTCTTTGTCTCTTTCTAAGTGAGTCATTGATAGTAGTCTGTAGAATACGTAATACATGTCGCAGAGTCGCAGTTGATTTGATGTTTTGCCTGTAAATGGTGTTTAGCAACATCATTGTTGACGTTACCATTTCTTGTCACTCATTGGTGTTCGGTCAGTCACGTGCTAAGGTTTCTGCCAGTTTCACCAATGTAAGGAGCCTGGTAGTCGCAGCATTTGATCTTGGATACTGCTCCCTGTCTGTCCTCCGGTTTGTCTTTGTCCTTGACATTACCTTACAATATACGTGTTGCACACAAACCAATAACCACTTTACAACAACTACTTACTTATGTCAAGGACTACTTACTAATGTCATCGTGACGTAATTTACCAATCAGGTCACTAACCATATGAGTTTAATACCATCAACTAACGTGATACAACTCACTTTGACTCTGAAGATGACTACCACACAGGTTGTCAAAATGTCAGTCACTGTCAACAACAACAGTTATTCAGGAGTACGTTCATCCGGATGATCAAACTCAGTCTACTTTTAATATTAATATTGTTGAGAAATAAACTTACCCTCTCCCAGCACCATAACAGCTAGTGGTCAGCTGTTGGTTGAAACTAAGGTAACTAAGGTTTGATTGACAGGCTACATAGTTAGGGGGGTAGGGGAGCTTCTCATGTGCCATAACAAGGCTGCTGCCTAAGAAAAATTTTAGGGAGCCCTTCGGGCTCCTAAAGTTTAAAGTTAGGAGCCCGAGCCACATTGTTAGGAGCCCAGTTTGAAATCCATGTATTGTTTTTCCAAGATCATTACATAGGTTATAGAGGTTCTTGCACACTTTAATAAGAATTCGCCGGGCCTAATAAATAACACGTAAACAAGAATTAACCGAATTATTTACTTTCATTTATTAATTTATTCGATTAACTTCCACATCTGTTGTGTTCAATGTGACCTAGAAGAGCCTTCAAAGAATTTTCTAAAATGTAACAATTAAACTGCTTCTTACCTTTCTTATACACATTCATGAGCCGGAAAAATATTTGAGGGGCTTAATTTGCGTGTAAAAGGAATTTTCACAATTTTCACAATAAAAGAATAACATAACAGTAGGTAATTTCAACTCAGAATTATTTACTTGACTTTCACATTTGTTCAGTAACAGTTGTGTTCCACATGACAACTTAACTAGTCTTCCAAAAACTTTCTAAAGTAGAACAATCCTCTCCTTGCCTTTTTTATACATGAACAGGAAAAACAGAACAGAACATCAAGTGCCTTATGTAAACCTTAGCCTGGATGGATCTCATTAAATGAAGTGCTAAACATTTGAGGAATCATTTAAATTGAATAACATTTTCCTATCTGATTCTGTGCTATAAAAGAATTTTATGTCAATGTAACTACATTGTAAATTCAAAAGATCATTTTTTTAAGTCTTATAAGTTCTCCAAAACAGCTCGGAGTTGTCCAAAACAGCTCCATTTTAGAAGAGCTTAATTAGCCCCTCAAATAGTACTGTATTTTACTCAAGGAAAAACTCCCAATTTTGGGTCCAAAACAGATCCTTTGAATTCACAGTGTAGTTTACAATTAAATCACAGCATTGAGCAATGTTCATCAGTCTTTTGGTTTTGTCCCCTTAAGAGAACTCCAGGTTCTAGCCTCTGGATGTTTGTCCACCCAGTTCTCTCGTCGGGCTCTGACACTGTTTTCTCGCCAATGCTTGACTGCATTGGCAAGGTGCCCAGATTGAGCGAAGGCCTTGACTCTCTCTGATTTGTTCAGGCTGTGGTACTTAACTGAGATACGCAAGTTGTTGTCCAGTGTCCTAGTTGCAAGACTTGAACGCTGAATAGTTTTAGTGCGGTTCATGGAGCTGAAACCTCGCTCACAAGCTGCGGTGGACAAAGGCCAGGTGAACACAATCTCGGCAATCAAAAGGAAGTTAGGAAATTCTTCTTGTTTAGAAAACAACACAGAGTAAATGTCAGGTGTTGTCTTGTGCTTCATTAGACTCACAAGGCTCTTAACTCCCTGCCACTCACTACTGACAGACTCAGCTTTAAAACCAGCTTTTTGCAACTGCTCTTGGTACCTGTTAGCGATTACACAGAGCTGATCACAACCATAAGACGCTAACTCTTCAGGATCTGTAGGCCACGTGTCTGGATCTAAAACTGAAGAAGCCTTTACAACTGGGTCGTTAAAGAGGTAATGGAATCGCTCCCCCATGCTCTGTCCAATTTCATCCAAAACAGACTTTCTGATCTTCTCAAATTGTTCAATATCATTGTCTTCCCTTTTGATCTCAATTTCTCTGAACACACTGCCATCCCCTGCTTCTTTCAAAAACGCCTCAAGTCTTGGACCATTTAACGACTTCATATTAAGACACTGTAATTCAAATTTTCGAACTGCTGCCGCTGCGGTTGTAACTGTAAGAAACTCAGCTTGAAAAACCTTACTTAAATGAGCTGCTTCCTCCGCAATGTCCCACAGAAAACTGGTAAAGAGCAACCCTCTGAATGAGGTTAAGAACTTGACCGAAAATGATGCTCGCCCCTGTCTACCACTTGATCCTACACGCATCTCTCTTGTGTTCTGGCAATGAACATCAAGCACGTCCAGTCGATAGCACGCAAGATAGCTTCCCATTCTCGCCACAAAAAAGTTATCAAATCGACGAAAACCCAAGCAAACGATGAACTGCACGAATGTCAACATAGGCAACAAACAGCCCATAATTTTGCTATTCCATATTTGGAAGTCAAATCTCAGACCCAGTCTTCAACTGCCATCCGGACTCGGAAACGATGGCTTCGTTCGTTTCGACAAAGCTTCACAGTTGAACACGTTAGGTTTACATAATTTACGGTTTATTTGTGGAAATTTTATACTGCCTAATCGCATCATCGCTAACCATATCAACAGTTCCACTGTTTAAAGTCCTACTCCAGCTAAAGGAATATAATGTACAAGGAGGTTAAGTCTAATGCCGTGTGTTAAGTCAGGCGCCCGCGCGGGCTCCTTGTACCGAAATTTGGTCGCCCATGCTCTTACCTTGGGCGCCTCTGGCGACCGGGCGCCCGTTAGGCAGCAGCCTTGCATAATCTTGTCAAATGGGAGAGAACCAATATATCATCAGAGGGATTTTGGATCATGTTGACAGGAAACAGGAAAGGTTACTATATACCACGTGACAAAGTTTTCCCTTTGATATCATTAATTTTTTACTGCTTTTAATTTTAACAAAACATTGTTGTGGTCACTTGAAATAGTCCCCTGTTATTAATTTTAAAGGGTCGGGTACAGGGTGTGGGGGAAGTAGGGTTATTTTCATCGCCTTTCTGTCTGTAATCTTTCATGTAAGGATTTTTATTTCGATGCACTGATCATTACTTCTTTTTAATCATCAGAGATTGTCTCTAAGACTAGGAACTGTAACAGGTAGGTCAAGACACATTGTATCGCTAGGGTCCATGGATTAAGCCTTTAAGCTCCAACATCCATATGTATATTCTTGAAACTGATCTATTTTCATAAATAGCAAGTTAAGAGAATTTGATAAAAGATCAAAGCATTTTCCCTTAGGTGATTATTGTCTTAATTCTCACAACCTATTCTCTTGATTGTGTATTGATATTATTGTTTGGAGAAATTTAGTGTTGGTCACTAACATGTAAAGGGTTAAACGTATTTCATGTACATGCATGTACAGTGCTCCACCATAGTTTGTTTTCTTGTCATGCCATGGCATTAAACATTCTGTGGCTGTTGATTTTGTTTTATTCATCTATTCCCCTGCATAGATATGTCCCTGAGTGGAGCGTACCCTACTATAAGAACAAGACTTTAATGCCAAATTGGTGCAGCCTTTCTTTAAGGACAAAATGACAGACACTGCCTTGTGAGGAGGTTTTGAAATCACTACACCACAGTAACTGACACTCTCCTTCTACATCTGAGTGCTGTCTTTGTTTGTTTAGCAGAGCTTTGTAGGAAAGGGTTTCCCTGTGTCACCAATTTGTCTCTGTTGTGGCTAGCTATTACAATAACCCAATTTCATTCCTCATTCCCAAACCTGAAACAAGAACTGTCTCTTATAATTTAACATCTGGTAGTGAAAGATCAATAAACAAAATATGAAGAACTAAGAGAGCTGACAAATTTTTTACACTCAGATACTCTTAAACCTGATTACTAGTACAATACTGTATACTCCTAGCATAGTTATGTTGTATTTGGTAGATTGTATACATATCACCTGTTCATTCAGTATTTCTTAACTGCGAGAAAGTGAAATAAACTATATTTATTTATTTATTTATTTATTTATTTATTTATTTATGTCTCCCATGTCATCATTACATGTCTCACTTGAATGTTTTAATCTTTGTAGGCTTTCATCTTGCCGAGGTCTGTTATCAAAAGTACCCTAAGGTACCGCGCATCATTCTCTGGATCATGGTTGAGATTGCAATTATTGGTAGTGACATGCAGGTATCTTTCTAAAATTCTTTGTTAATAGCACAAAATTAATTAAATTATTATTGTTTTCAAATAGCCCATTCAAGTCTTTTTCAATTTTTTTGAAGTTGTTGTATGGACCAGTCAATGAGTGCCCATTGACAGTGCTGGAAAGAGCAGTTAACTTCCCACGTTTGGTAGTGACAGGTCTGAAGCAAGCAAAAACTTCACTTCACTTCAGTTAACCTAACAAAATTTAAAAAGCGCAAAATTTTGCAGACTTATGTGTGCCCTCAATTTAACTTAAAGGCGGCAACTTATTTGTAGGGGTGTATCTGTGGTAGCTTTCAATAGAGAGCTTAAACAAAGATGTTTCTGAGTGATGTACATCAACCGGAAGTGAGGCCTTGGTTCTTTTTATAATTGCCTTGACGCTAACAAATTTGTCTCTCATAAAGACAGTTAAATGTGAGAGTTTCAACCAAATCACTGCCCAAGGATGCAAAAAGTCCTCTTCTGGTTGACATCAGTCACTCAAAAATGCTGTTGAAATAAGCTGGCTATTATATCACTTCCACACTAAGCAACATTACTGATTTTGAGAAGCTCTTTCCAGCAGTGTTGATGTATTTTTACTAGCTTGTCCATGTCAAAATGTAAAAAAAAATTGAGAGGGTCAATTACATTTAAGAATGTATGCTGTTAGTGAACAAGATGTACATTTTTGCTTACAAAATATTATAGTTATTTTTTAAAACAAAAATATTCTTTTGTGTCTGTAGGAAGTAATTGGTACAGCAATAGCCTTTAACCTCTTATCAAATGGAAAGTAAGTAGTATACTGTTGATATGTTAATTAAATTTGTATTACTTTGCTTGTTAAACAGGAATGAATTATTAACCAACTACCTTGCTTAAGTGGAAGGTGGGCGCCTTGGATACCCAGGGGCTTCCACTGCGGCCAGCCAGCCCCTAGATAGATTACAGCCCCCATTGCTGGCAAATACCCGCAACCCAGCCATGAGCCCCCATTCCAGGCACCCGTCACACTGATGAAACAGTGGAAGGAAGGAAAATAAGGGATGGGAGGATAAGGGGGGGGGGGGGGGAGATGCTAAATGAACCACTCCACAGACCACTGCACAAATGCTCAATGAAGAACTCGTAGAACCTAGCAGTGTACAAAGCTACCACATACCATATGAGCCTGCACTTATGGGATTGACCGCTGGATGCCCGCTAAGCTTGTGGGCCACTTGACCACTAAGCTTGTGGACCGCTTTTAAAACTTGTGGACCACTAAACTTGTGGACCGCTTAACTGCTAAGCTCGTGAACTGCTTGACCGCTAAGCTTGTGAACTGCTTGACCGCTAAGCTCGTGGACGGCTTGACCGCTAAGCTCATGGTGGTTAACTTAGTTAAATTACATTTAACCAAATTTAATATTCTTATTAAAATAATAATAATTATTTTTCATAATTTCCTGATATATTCACATCTTAGCAGGGGAAAAGTACATATTCATGTTATCAGGTCAAGGTCTCCTGCAAAACAAACATTATTCTAATGGATATTATGTATTAAAATGGTTTTTGTTATTTTTCTTGAAATTGCATGTACACAAGTTAATCCTCACTATTGTTTCATCACTAGAATCCCTTTGTATGGTGGAGTGCTTATAACCATCACCGACACTTTCATCTTCTTATTTCTTGATAAATATGGTATGTTGTATGTCATTATTATGAAAATTTTAGTGTGCTACAATACTTAGAGTGTAGGTGACTGGTATTGTGTATGGTAATGTATATGGAATTTGTATGTGTAATGTGTACATGGATAGTGGTTCTGATTGGACAAAGCAAATTTTCTCCTCTAAATACTGTCTGCCCTTTGCCCTTCCTTTCTGATTTTGACACTCTCATGATATTATTTAACACAACTTTAGCCCGCAACAGTCCTTAGTAATCTCAAGAGTAATGCCGTTCTAGTCAAGACTGGTTCTCCGTTTTAATATCATAAATGATTGTAGACGCTATGTATGTCTTATACTGTAGTTTCAATTTTTTTTTGTATCTTTTTTTTCTTTTTCAGGTCTTAGAAAGCTAGAGGCCTTTTTTGGGTTTTTAATATCAGTAATGGCCATAGCATTTGGATATGAGGTTTGCTGTGTGGTTTCACTTAACAGTGTGTTACATTGTGCAATGTTATGTTGTGTTATGTTAGTTAGTTGCATGACTACTGTTAATTGAGTAAGCACAGGAACAATGTACAATAGCTCAGTGTCAGGTGATATAGTCTCTTCAATTGTAATCAAAATAATAATCTTCTTGTAATCAAAAACCATCATTAACAGAAGTAGGAAAAAGCCTTTAGAATCTCCATATTGGACTCCTGAGAGCAGTCAGTGGGGATATTTAACACAGTGTACTGTATATCTATAACTTTTATATACTGGGCATCGTAAAATCTTGGTGAAAAATAAGAATCCACTGTAGCCTGTTAATAAAGTAGTAAAAAAATTATTTTAATTGCTCAGTCTCAACAATAATAATATTTATGTCAAGCATAAAATACAATCTGCAACTTTGTTTAAAATTGTAGTTTGTGTTTCTTCTTTTTTATTTCAGTATGTCAGAGTTGCCCCAAATCAGGGTGAGGTTGTTAAAGGCCTTTTTATACCTTGGTGTGAAAATTGTGATAAGGATAGTATTATGCAGGTAAAGTACATTTTAAAATTAAGATTAGAACCGATGATTATTTTGATTTCTTGTTTAAGCACTAAACATGAACTTGAGAAGCATTGTGGTACTGTTAATTGACAGTTTAATGTATCTGCCGATGTAATAAAATTGTCAAGATGATTTTTCACAGTGTTAGAGTTAGCCTGTGAGCAATCTCTTGTGGGTTAGGGTGGGGCCTGGGCTTGCTGGCAGTTATATTTTGTTAGAGTTTTATGTTGATTTTTAATCATATGATTGTTTTCTGATTCAAACAAGGATTTGTTATTGGCTCTGTCATTATCAGTAAACAGAATTAGGGGCAACAAAAATACAAACATTAAATTTACTATTTTTCTTTTTGTTTCTTTTGTGATAGGCTGTGGGAATTGTTGGAGCTGTGATCATGCCTCATAACATGTATCTACACTCAGCTTTAGTAAAGGTAGTGAATTAGCCCAGACAAAAGTTAGCATAGAAATTCCATCATGATGACGCATCATTACCCACATCCGGCTAGTGCTTCTGATTTGTTAAAATATTTGCTTTGTCCAATCTGAAGCACTATCGAAATCTGGGTAGTGATGCATCATCAGTATGGAATTTCCTTGTTTATTCCTCAGATGCCATTTTGTACACATGAGCAAACCAAGACTGTTAAAAGTTACTTGAGTCTGTTTTGTGTCGCAATTCGATAAAGTTACTACAGCTCACCCAGGGTACCAGAAATTTTTTCTCCTTGGCCAAAAAACAAACATGGCAGTCTATTTTGTCTTACAATGCATCAAAGATAACAGGCTTCTTTTGCTTTGTGTTTTTATGACTACCACAGTCAAGAGAGGTTGATAGAAACAACCAGAAAGCAGTAAAAGAAGCAAATATGTATTATTTTATTGAATCAGGTGAGGATTCTTAGATACATTAAGTTGAAGTGTGATACGACTGTATAATAACATAATTAGAAACAAAATAATTAACTAAATATAACTAAATAGATAAATAAACAAAAGTACACTAGGTAAACAAAAGCAAAAGCAGGTAACGGAATTTCACTATAGATTAAAGTTTTTCTCCCAATGAAAACGTTAGATACAAATGAATGCTCTCAAGCGACCCATCTCTAAAAAAACAGCAAGGTGTAATAGTTTCTATACTTGTATAAAATCAGAACACATTCCATAAATTGATTAAATTTATACATGAAACAACAATAACATCTTGTAACAGTTTACCAGGGGTGGATCTAGGGGGAGGGTGCAGGGGGTGTGCACCCCCCCCCCCCACCCCGGTATTCTGCAAAAAAAAAACTATGTGGTTTATTGGTGTTGAAGTAGAGCAGGAGACGAGTGCATCCCCTCCTAAAAAAAATCCTGGATCCGCCCCTGTCTACTGAATAGTCGGTTTCTTGACTGGTCATTTCAAATTCAAAGTTATTGGAGGTCATTTGTTAGTTAAGCAATGATGCTATTGGCCATAAAAACTCTATACACCAAAATCAGGACTCATTTGACCAATCACGTTACTTAACAGGCTCACTGATGCTACTCGACTCACTTTGACTGTAGTAAGGACTTCTGAGCTGTGGGTTGCTGATTGTTATTCACCAACCGTAATTTCCCTAACTAAGGGCTAAAAATGACTACTTCCCTCGATGATCGTTAGCCTATGTAGTTGGAAGGATTAGACTGAGGAGTACCTTTGGCAGAGGATTGAGTGATCACATGAAGCTCAATTTGACTCGTCCATTCATTTCTACCCTCTGCATACACTCAGTCTTGGTAGGTTGCTGGTTACTGTTGGTTACTGATGTTATATTTTTGTATCACTGTTCCTGCAGCCATTGCCCTGTTTGTTTCATTCATCATCAACATATTTGTTGTTGCAGTATTTGCGGAGGTTAGTAGGCAACAAACCTTAAATGACCAATAAATGTCCAGGGCATCTATTTAATTTTAGGGGTCCAAGCAGGGGCATTTAATAGATAAGAGCTGTTAAAAAGGGAGTGGTGTTTATTCTCATAACTGTAACAAGCTCAACAAAACTAATCTGCTTTCAGCAAAAATATCAAGAGAGTTTAAAAGTAGTGGAATATCCACTCCATCAATTAATAGTTGAACACCATCTAGAGATCCATATCGTGCTTTCAAATCCCAACATCGATGTCAGAATCCTCGCTGAGGGTTATTATGTTGCCATCATTAGTCTATCATTAGTTTGAACTTAACATTGAGCAAAATGAAATGCACAAAGCCTTGTTAATCAAGCAAGAAACTGAAAGAATTGACTGATTTTGCTCCTGTTTGCTAATTCCTCGTATTTTGGAGTAATTCCCAGAGGGGGTGTTTATTAGAGAGGGGCATCCAATACAATGTAAACAACATAGAGGGGGCGTTTATTAGATAAGAGGACTTTATTTGGAAGTGGGCATTTATTAGGTCATTTATGGTACCTGTATGCACCATGCAGTCAAATCTGTATTAAAGAACTGAGCTGTGTCACGAAATTTATCAAAATTCAAACAGTGGGAACTGGGGACTTTAGGATCTTTTGGGGTGGGGATGTGTGCTGAGACCCTGAAACCTTGGAACCCTTAGCGTATACCAGAGGTAGTTCAGCTGAATTTTGCTACCCTATACTAGACTAAACTCCCAAAATCCCTCCCTATCCTAGAGTAGCTTTTAGGCTGAGTTACGTAAATTAAAAGTTGCGGATTTTATATTTTTGAGTGGCAATTCCCAGTCTCCCAAGTCTAGACTATAATCTTCAACCAACTTCAAGTCTCTGATTTATATACCCTATCCCAGAGTAAACTGCTTGAAAACCATACCCTTCACAGTGGCACATAGCTATATAGCCCATATATGGCAGTACCCCTCCCCTCCGGGAGTGGGAACCTCCACCCAACTGAGTAAAACATAGAAATAACTGCTCTTAACATGAATTATAACACTGCAAATACAAAGTGAGGAACAGATGGAAAGACTTAAAAAAGAATGAAACAGATTGCATTGATATTGTGGATTTTAGAAAAAGTGTTATCAAAGTTCATTATAACATAGCTAGAATATTTGCCTAATCAAATTCAGTAGTGCAAGCGTGCTTCATATTCCTATTGAGCACGCTGGTGACGTCAATAAACTATACCTCAAGTTCTTGTGAGCTGAGCAGTCGTCCCAAGACGTCTCCCAAGTGCATCCATAACTCAGCAGTACAGGATGAAGGGTTAACCATGTGTTTTATAACGTAAATTTAAGAAAAAACATTTGAATTTGTTAACCGATAGTAGGGAAAAGAGGTGAGTGTTGTTGTTGCAACTCTTACGCCTCTTTCTTGCTCTCCAAACTTCCCGCATGCTCAATATCTCGACATACGCATGCTGACGCATGAACTAATTTTTCACACACAACTGGGAGCCATGCCAAGCCAACCATGCAACAGTCAGTGGGGGAAGGCAACTCTGAAATGCCATGTGACCTGAAGACCCCATGCACACTCGAACCCAAACTCCGAGCCGTGTGTGAGAAAAACGTTTTCCAATTCTTTTGTTCCTCAGCCAGCGGAAGACCACACTTTTGTTGTTTGTAAAGTTTGATATAATGCTTGGCAGACAGAAATACATGGGATCTATTTTGCTTTCTGGGAAACTGCCCACCTACCCCTCCCCTAAGCAATCATTTTGCTCTAAGCGAGAAGTAAGTGTTAATGTTAGTTTAGGGGAGGGGTATGTGGGTAGTTTCCCAGAAATCTAAATTGATCTCATACATGTACCTTGAACTTTCGCTTATAAGCCCATCTACCTGTTAGTCAGCTTCAAACAAGTTTTGTTTTCTCCTACTTAAAATGCTGAACGTTTTTGTATCAACGATGTCCTCTATGGTCGGTAACATTTTTTTTCTGCTCCTTTAGGCTTTTTATGGGAGAACTTATAGTCAGGTGGTAAGTTTTAAAACACTGTAGGTATAATTGTTTTGTTTTGTGTGCATGTTTAGAAACACAAGGGATTTCAGCTAGCAGGCATATGTTTTGTTTCTGTATTAGAAAATTTAGAAGAAACAGAAGATTTAGACTGATCCGTGAAACTTGCTTAAAATTAACCTACATTCACGTTAACTTTGTGATGGTGTGGTAGCAGCTTCTGGTAAATGTGCTCAAGTCTGTCTTAAACAAGGAAGTCAAAACAAAAAACAAACAATTTACATGTTGTAACAAACATCTGCAGCAAAGGAAAACTGTATGGAATAAGTAACTGCATAGGAAGTGGAATTTTACCGAATTCCAACAATGTATTGGCTTTTTGGGGATCCTGTGCAGTCACTTTTTGTTTAAAGCCTTTGTCTGTGATTGTTGCTGTTGTTTGCCATGTTATATTTTGTTTATGAGAATTTTTTATAATAATTTGAACACGCTTATTTTCTATATTTTTTAGTACAGTAACTGCCTAAGACACAATATTAGCCAAGATTCAATTTTCAATGTTGATGACATCAAAGACCCTTCTGTAAGTAGTTATTTTTGGCTATGCCCACAGTTAAGGATTTGCCAAGAAATTCTCGCCTCTCAGCACTTAGAATAAAATACTAGTTATAGTAACCAAGGGTTAGGGAGTACAGGCGAGATAGATGAAAGGTCAAAACACTTTTGTTCTAAAACGGTGCTTTGCATAAGTTTGTGCCAGTGCTACATGGCTTTCATTCTTGATTTGCTCAGTATTTCTCCTTTGCCTTAACTGAAATGCCTCATTTCTCATAACCTGGCCCTGGTTGTTGTCATCCATCGCATTGTATTTTTGTCTACCCCTGCTTTGTGTTTTTGACAGCTATTTTTACATGACTGCTTAGACTTCCCATAACATGTGAAATCTTCGCCATTTTTTCCAGACCTGCCTTGCCAAAATTAGCTAAGCCACTGCACCTTGTGTCTCTCTTTCCGTAGCAAACGTCA
Source organism: Porites rus (assembly GCA_964035705.1). Lineage (NCBI taxonomy): Eukaryota > Metazoa > Cnidaria > Anthozoa > Scleractinia > Poritidae > Porites > Porites rus. Next base: position 2,925,208 of record OZ037995.1, read on the forward strand.
TGCAGATTTTGTCAATGCTAACTCGTTATAAATTATAACCCAAGGGATTTATCTCAATCGAAAATGGAGAAATCTTTTGATTGAAATAGCAATCACTATTAATTTTATTTTTTCCTACACGAGTCTTTGAGCTGGTGAGTGCATACAACCTTGATTCATTTTATCATGGTATCTATCGTCACATGAACGATGTAAATGATAACTGTTAACAGTCTCCTGAACTAGTATAAAATGTTATTCTATACTATTTTCAGATTTTCTGGAATTCAACCATACAAGGAGATCTGTACAAAGGGGTAAGGAGTCATATACAGGCTAATTGACCTTTTTACCGATACGGCGGCTAAATTGAATTAATTCGATTTAAGGAGTATTATAGGTTGCCCAGGGGGCATGAGCACATTTCATTTGTATTCTCGAGCACTTTTCGGGACATTTTTTCTTAAAGTTTTCTTAGAATAAAATTCTAATGCACAAAAAGATCCTTGTGCCGTGTTTGGATGTAATAATGATCGCCTTTTTCCCAAGAAATATACAGTGAAAGACCATATTTCTAATACTTAACTAGAAAAAGGCTATCATTATTACATCCAAACACGGCACAAGGATCTTTTTTCCCATTACAATCTTATTCTAAGAAAACTTTAAGAAAAAATGTCCCGAAAAGTGCTCAAAAATATAAACAAAATGTGCTCATACGCCCTGGGCATCCTATAATACTCCTTAAATCGAATTAATTTAATATGGCCGCTGTATCAGTGAAAGAGTCTATTGATTAATTTGCTATTAAGTACAATTTATTTATGATGTATTGCTGGTTTGCATGTGATGTCACGGCAGCCATGTTGATGGTCAAGAAGAAAGCATTTCTCTCCTCTGGGAACTAAACACCATTTTCATGTAAATTCTTCAAGAAAAAAAAATTCTATTATATTGACCACCAGCATGGCTGCCTTGTCACGTGGTTGCAAACCAAGAATACCTTCAGTTGAATTATGCAGCAGTCACATCAATGAACCACAGGATATCCACCCCTCTCCTAAACACTTATTGATCCTCTGGTGAAAGACTAGGCAGAATCATTTATTTGCCCTATTCTTCCCTGTCAATCACGGTTCAGCATTATGTTGGACAACTTTATCTTTTGTTAATGAGTTTCAGATTTCAGACACCAGCATACAGTTTACTTCACAGGGTCTGTTTTATTTTTAGGGCGTGTTTCTTGGTTGCATGTTTGGTGCCCCAGCTCTTTATATTTGGGGAATAGGAATCTTAGCCGCTGGTCAAAGCTCTACTATGACGGTGAGAATCCCTCAGCCCTTCCAGATCTAGATTACCTAAAATACCTTGAATTCAAGCTTGTCCTGTGGGCAAGCAGCTCTCACTTTTGCTTGTCCAGGGCCACTTCTTGCTCATTTCTGTTAATAATTTTGTTAGAGAGTAATTTATTATTATGACTTTTAAATTATGCGTGTATACTGTAATCTTTTCTTAGAAGTTTTTGTAATAAATTTTTATTTCCTTTTATGGATCCGTGCCCAGCAAAAACATATACTACGTAGTCCAGGACTGCCAGTCAGGACTTTTTTCAAGCTCTGGTATTAACTAGTTAGACTACGAGCAGTCTTGCTTTTTTCTTAGTCTGACGCAAAAATGACTACGCGCATGACTGAAGGAGCGAGGCGGGAGAGGCACGACTGCCGCCCTCGTTTCCCGCTTCTCGCTCCCTTGCTCGTGTTCTCCCCTTGCTAAATCTGAAGAAAAAAAAGAGACTGCTTGCAGTCTGTCAACTAGTGGCCTCTAACCAGGGTGGTGGGGGCTAGAATTGCGATTGTGTGAGTAGATGGCAATCAATATAGCCCCATAATTTCCATGTTGATGTCCTTAATCTGTCCAGAATCTGGTCAGGATTTCTGATAAGTTGACATAGTAATAATTATTGCACTCCTTCAGTTAATGTTTATGAATGCTGGACTGAAAAAAAAAGTTCACCAAGATCAAATGTACAAGCACTGAATCTACCAAAAAAGCACTCACTTCGTGGGGAGATATTATTTTGGTTTAATTTTTTACATAAAATACCAGGGTCTGTGCTGGTCATGGGAAATCTGGGAAGTCATGAAAGTTAGGAAAAAATATTCACATTGATGAATACAAATTCTTTTAATGTCTTCATTTATTAAGTACCTGTAGCCACATGCAGTTGGTCAAGTGCCTATTTTAATGGACCTCTGAGGAAATTAAAAGTTTGTTGGTCTTTCTTTCTAGGGAACTTACTCTGGACAGTTTGCCATGGAGGTAACGTTTTCATTCAAGTTATGCTAATAAACTTTTGTTCCAATTGCACAATCATGGAGTGACTAGAGTGCTGGACTTGTAATTTGAAGGCCCCAAGTTCAAATTCCCTTTTAACCACTAGCTTGATTAATGCTCACCCTGGAAAAACCAGTTTGACGAGCTCACTAGCACGAAAGTTGGGGCTTGGGTGGCTTCAAGGGAACTACATAATTATGCAAAGAAAAAGGGGCTCTCGCCGACTTTGTCTGTTAGGCGGTTAGAAAGTAAAGGCCCCATAATGTATTCTAATCCAAGACCTGTCGTAGTTGTCTCTCCATGTTGAACACTCTTCTGTCTTAATTATGCAGGGCTTCTTGAAGATTTCCTGGGCTCGTTGGAAGCGAGTGTTGTTTACCAGATCAATCGCCATTGGTCCCACTCTTCTTGTAGCATTTTTTGAAGGTGTTGAGGACTTGACTGGAATGAACGATTTCCTTAACGTTTTGCAGAGTTTGCAGGTGTGTTCTGATGAAGAAACATTAATTTGAGACTTTGTATCCAACACATCTTCTGTTCAGGTGTAGTTGTAACGGTGTGGTCACGTTTTTGAGCAACCACTACAAAAAGTTGAACGCGCGGCGCGCAGTTATTACTCGGTTGCGTGGTATTTACTTTTGTTAATCAAGACATGTTGAATAAATAGCCAAGAATTCTTTAAAGCTATTCTTGCATGGGTCCAGTTAAACAAACAGAATCAACCTTAGTCAAGCTCAGTTGGTAGAGCATCGCACCGGTAATCGCGAGGTCTCGGGTTCTAAGCCCGTTGAAGGCCTGAATTTTTTTTCCAGGCTTCTTTACGCAATTGCATAAATTGCGTTCACTGCGACGATCGTTTCTTCATTTTCATTTCATTTCCGCAGTTCATATTATATGATTTATTTCATATATCATTAACAATATCACATGTGTTGTTACAATAATTTTGCCTTCCCCATCCCAGCCCTGCTTCAGAAACGTCCTGGTAGCAGACGCTATGTATGGCAGGCACAAGATGAGAATTTCCACGTACAAGTGGACTTGAATAGAATAAAACACTAGAAGCAATGTAGAATGTGTTATCAATGTACAAGACTCTATGATGTGGCTTATAGATCATTGAGATGGCACTGAGGCGCCCAACATTGTCTGATTTTGTAGGATTCTAAGTAACTTGCTTCCTTCTATCTTTTGCAGCTGCCGTTTGCTTTAATTCCAGTGTTACAGTTTACTGGTGATCCAGTATTGATGAAATCCTTTACAAATGGAAGGTGAATACATAGATTTCACAATTGAAATACTTTTTTTCTTTCTCAGTGTTTTGTTTGATTACCAAAAACTTTATTTAGCGCAGTGCAGTCCATGTGCTTGGAAAAGAAATTCTATGTGCAAGTAAAATTTCCACAAACAGTGAGCTGTCGGAAAATATACTAAATAGGACAAAACAATCGAATTTTGTTTAAAAATATTCCTAGATATATAACTAGAGCTTGAAAAAGTCATCCTTGAGACAAATTTTGCAACGATAATTAGTCGCACACTTTCAGTTGAAAAATTAAAAGACTTTTCTGAAGGCTTGCGTTTTTGTTTACAGGGTGATGCAAACTGTGGCTTGGATGTTGTCAATATTAGTTATAGGAATTAACTTGTTCTTCGTCATTGAGTATGTGGTAAGTATTAAATTATGTATTATACTGGAGCTCCGCTCTTAGGCATAGCTTGGCATGGCTAGTTATTTGTCAGATTATTGAAGACAATGACAAATTGTGGACTAGCAGTTATTCTATTTGTTTACAGTATTATTGTATCAGTTTTGTAGTGAGTATAATCACTGAGAAAATAGTGTAAAATGCAAAATCTCTTATGTTTTGTTGTTTCTTTATTTTGTCTATAGCAACAAATACCGCCAAATGTTGGCTACTACATTCTAGTCGCAGTGATTCTGTTGTTTTATATCACTTTCCTTTTGATACTGGTACGTATAAAATACATCGGGTGAATGATAAAGGTTGGTCACAGGACAATACCTAACTAAAATTTTCCCTTGTCCGAATAAATTCTACCTTTTGTCTCTATACGCGCGCTTGCGATCTCTATAGAGAAAATAGCACAGGGAGCAGAGGAGTTATTGTGTCCTTGATTGCAGTTAAATTTTTCCGCTTATAGCACGATTCGTCTTTGTTAAGTGCAGAACAGGATCGCATGTCGGTTTGATCGGCCTAGTTCATATTCGATTCTACAGTAAACAAAGGCGAATCGCGCTATAGCTGAAGAATTTAACAGTAATCAAGGATACAAATAACTTTTCTTCTCCCTGTTTCTCCCTTTGATTCATAGTGAAGCACATGACGGTTATGTCATATGCTTCTCTAATGAGAACAAGATTGTCTATAGTGGTCGCCACAGGTTGCTAATATTGGCCCACTATTGATCTGATCTGGTCAACTTCACCCCTAAATGAGTGCCACTCGAGGTTGAATTGAACTTTGTTTTGGTGAGGTATTCTAATAACTTGTTTTTATTTCGTTGTGTTTTAGATTTACCTAGCTCTAGGATTTACGTTCTTAGATTATTTCAAGGTATGTGAAGCCCTCCCAATTTTGCTAAACGGGCTGTGAAGAACATCCCTTTTTCTAAAGAAAATTATTCTCAGTGGTGCCTTAGTTTTCTTTTCCAGGACTTTGCTAACCTTGTTTTTTGTTTGTTTGTTTTTGTTTTTATTTTTGTTCTGTTTTAGCAAGGTACACTAAGTGAAACAAACTGTTAAATAATTTGAATTTTCTCGTTTGGAATTAAATCTCCTCGTAGCACACAGCTTAAACGTTTAACCTCCGGAGCAGAGGTACCGGGTCGATACCCGGTATCGGCCATATTTTCTTCGCGTCTTATTTTTTCCTTTCTATGGTTACTGGAGTATTCATAGCCAGTAAGCACATGTCCTTTCAGGGGACTCTTTTTTCAAGTGTTCTTCTCTTGGTCTTTATCGACAGTGTTTACAGAGACCTAAGGAATACCTCATCCACGAAAATGTTGCTAATGTTAACCAGGCAGAGGTGAACTCAGCTATGAGTCCAGATTAGATGGTAGAACATTGGAAAAAGTGGCCAGTTACCAGACTCTTACCCAGTCCCCTCTCTGTTTTCGCGCTGTGATTAATGGGAAGGATTTAATGAGTTCGTGGTGCATCAAGGGAAGGAAGGAAGAAAAACTCACTTTTTCTCCATCCTTCCCAACGCCTTTGCGCGCATAAATTTTCCTTTTCATACTTCTTTGTGACAATAAATGAGTGAATACTTGGTATGACTCTGGCCAGTTACCAGCACGTTTGTGGTATTGCGCCATTTAAAGAGGTTACCGAATCCATAGGCAATGGACTTTTCCACATAATTTAGAAAGAAGGCTGCCTCACGCTTTCGGATATGTAGTAGATAATAAAGAAATAATGTATCGGGGTTAGGCCACTGAATTTTAAATCGTGTTTCTCTCATTTCGTTCACTACTTTTTCCAATGCCCTTTTTCGATTAACCTCGTTCCCAGGCAGGGTTGCCGATGTCAGGAAAAGTCGGGGGAAAACTTTTTGAAGGTCAGGGAAAAGTCAAGGAAAATCTTTGATGATTATTTTAATTGTTAAGAGGTCAGTGAAAAGTCATGGAATTTTTTAGTTTCTGCATGGTAAGCGGCAACCCTGGCAGGGTTCTCTCCTACTCGGGCTTGTTTTTCCATGTACTCGTCCGGATCTTCTCAATCGTTCAAATCGTCCCAGATAAGTTCAGACGGTCGCGACAGTGATGCTAGGCAATCCAGACAATCGCAATCGCCGGAATCTGTAAAAGTGAAATCTCTTAATAAGCTTATTTCCACATGGTCGTGCGAAATTGTTTGTCAGACTTATACCTTAAATTGGCAAAGCCAAAGTCTTCTTTTCACCCAATCACGGTCGCGTATTACAAACAGATCAGTCTAACGCTATACACTGGAGGTTCCATTTCAGAGAAATGACCTTAAATTTTGTAGCCCAGCCCTTTTAAATGAACTTTTTAAGAGAATTTAAAGCCGTTATAGTACTATTGCTGTTAGAGTTAAAGATAGTCGGCGGCGCAATTTATTTTTAAGAAGATTAGAAGTTACCGTAAATCTATTGACTAAAGAAATGTTGTGGAATAAGTTAAAATAAGCTTCTAAATAAGTTTTATTGTTCGAGTAAGTTTTGTTTTGTAGAGCCAAGGAGCTTTCAAGAACCTTCATTTTCATTGGTATT